>PVLA01010263.1:0-65290 GCA_004027455.1 Hydrochoerus hydrochaeris
CCAAAGGTTAGCAAATATATATTCCAGCTTCTAAAAAATAAAGCGGATTCAGATTCACTCACAGACTGGTGTGCAGTGTCTTCTGTCTCTCACTCGCCGGCTCCCTGTCCACCTTTGGGAAACCCTAGCCCTGCCGCAGCTGGACTCCGGCAAGTGTTGAATTTTGAAGTGTGACTTTTGGGCCAAAATGCTTGTAAAAGATAAGAAGTTGGCTACTGCAGGCTTGGCCAATGTCATTGTCAAAAAATTATTTGGTGTGTCTGTCTATGGATGTACTTGTGTGTGTGATTTATTTTATACCTGTACAAGGTCCCCAAGGTGATACCGCTGCTGTGGGCTTGACAAACCCCAACATTGGTCCCAAGGTCTGATATCTCAGGGTCATGAACCCTATGAATAAAATAAATTAATGTCCATACACTTGTCCCTTTTGAATCATTGTTCATTTTGGCTCACCTTCTTTTCCTTCATTAGTCCTAGGCATAAAGCCAACCCTAGATTTATTTCCCACTCGTGGCCTCTCCTTTCTAGATTGTCTTTCTATTATTTATGGACAGTAAAACTAATGCTTGGACAAATGCTGCATTCCACTTAAACCTTTATGCACCTCGAATAACAGATGGTCAAGTTATCTGACAGCCTCAGCACACATTTCAAATGAGATGATGACAACTTAACCTGCAATAATGCCAACAAATCTGAAATAATTCTTTGGAGTCATATTACTTTCCAAGTATTTTAAATTAACTCATTAGTTCTCAGAAGAGTCTGCAATATTTCTTGAGGGCTATTCCCAAAAGTCTTTGCTCTAATGAGTACGGTTTCAATATATTCAGCTAAAACAAGATACAGAGATTAAGTGGCTAAATTTGTGAAACTGCATACTGTATCCTGACAAGGTCCATATCAAGATTTACTGTACCTCAATGTTTTTGTTTTGGTTACTGCCTTTTTGAGGTATAGGGTATTGAATCCTAAGTTTTGGTTACTGCCTTTTTGAGGTATGGGGTATTGAATCCTAAGTTTTGTGTATGCTAGGCAACTATTCTATACTACACTACCTCTCCAGATTAAATTATTTTTTATGTTAATAGAATAAAACATGCTTTGGGTGTACAGTTCATATATTCTAGTAATCTTATTGAACGTATGGATTCCTATAGTCTTTATCACAGTAGACACACCTAATTGCATAACACTCTGAAAAATTCATTGATTAACCTAAGTTAAGTCTTGACAACACTCTTCTGCAATAGGTCTTATCATCAGCTCTGTTTTAAAATTGGAAAAACAGAGTTGTAGAAAACTTTAGGTCACTTTCTCAAGATTAAAGAGATAAGAGTTACTAAGTTGATATTTGAACCAAGATCTTGATTTGGAGTCTCTTCTTCTAATGTCCATGCTTAGAAAGAAATCCTTCCCACATCCCCTAATCCTGCCACCTGATGTTACCTTCTCTATTGCTTTAATATCATGTTTTCAAGAATACTACATAAATGGAATTAAATAGAATTATGCAATATGCAAAGTTTGGAGTCTGGCTTTTTTCATCCATTGTAAAAACTTTGCAATTCATTCAATTATTTGTACTCATAGTTCATTCTTTTCACTGCTGTTTTCATTGTACAGGTGTACTATAATTTCCTTAACTACTTGTCCACTGAAAGACATCTGCATTGTTTCCAGTTTAGGACTCTTAGAAAGATTTGCTCTAAGTATCCAATGGTAGATTTTGTGTGGACATACATTTATATTTTCTTAGAACAAACGTGGAGAAATTGGATTGATGAGTGACAGAATAAGTGCATGTTTAACATAAAAATCTGCCATAATGTACATAGAATACAGTGGCTTTTATCCTGCATTACTTCTAGCAATTTGAATATTTCAGACTTTTGCAGGTTCTTCATATTGTCCTTAGCTTTTATCTTTGCCTTTCTAATAAATTTACAGCATAATTTCATCATGACTTTAATTTTTATCTCACAGTGTTGAATATCATTCTCTGTGTTTAACTTCCATGAATCCTCTTCTGATGTCTTTGCTTATTTTAAAAGTCAAGTTGTTGAACTGGGGCTATAACTCAATGGAAGACCACTTGCCTAGCAAGCCCAAGGCCCTGGGTTTAATCTATAACACTGAAAAAAAATCAAATTGTTTTCTTACTATTGAATTGTTATCATTGTTTATATATTCTGAAAAACATTTTCTCAAATCTATTTATGCTCAGAAACCAATTTTCATCTAACTTTTATTAACAACATGCATATTCTCTGGGAATAGATTTTCAAAAGTACTGTGTTAAAATAAATATTAATAACTTAGTAAAATTCTTAAACTATTTGATTAATTCTTATTTAACAGCTGGGGAAATAAATATGTGGAACACATATTCAATTAGGTCTATGCTTAAGGAAATACTATCTTCATAGAGGTTGTATTAGAGCACCTAAACATGAATATACATTCGTTTCTGGTCTGCTTAGTATTCTTTAGGATTAAAGTTCAAATGTTAATGATTTAGTCATTAATCAAATGAACTACTTAGGTTGAGTCTGTAGGTTTGTGTAAAACCTCCACCTGACTCAACACTTTGTGCCCTATGAATCTGAGTTATATAGGGGCATAGTAACAGACTTCATTCTAAAAGTGAAAGAAAGCAGGGCTACAAAGTCTATCTTTGTGAGTGAACCCACCCACGACTGTGCTACAAGCATGTGAACAGTGGCTCTTCTGATTTTAAATCTGTTAGAGGGACCTACAAAAAAGACTCGATATTTTGTTCCCTTGAACAAAACCATACATGAAACCATATATACAAAGACAGATACACAGATATCACTTAGCTAAACAATCTCTAGTTAGAGCATACAGAATATTCAATGAATTTTCTCAAACCAGGCACTAAAATATTCCTTTGCTACCTTTGACAAACCTTACAAACACCTAAAATACTGATTTTATTCTTAGTGGCCTCTCAGAAGAGTTACACTTTAATCTGGACCAATTTCTGGTTCTCAGAAATCAACTCAGATATGGTAATTTATAAAGCACTCCTTTATGTAATATCCTTTCACCACAAAGCATGAAACAGAATTCCCCTTCTTGGCAAGGCAGCATCTGTTAATAGCAGATGGGCTCACCAGATACAGTGTGTAAGGCAATAATTGTAAGTACAAAGTGCTTTTTTAGAGTGGCTTTGGGTGTTCTGATTTTCAGTGCACTTTTTAGTGAGAATTGCACTTTGATTATATACTTGAGGGTTTTTTAAAAATGTTATTATTATATTTGGTTTCTGTTCTACTAGCTTTAAGAAACACTGGTTTTCAGTTTACTTGTCCATTTCTTTGAAATTTTAGCTACACAAAAAACATAATTTGCTTGTGTCTCTGTGTATGTTTGTATATAATGTTTTATAAGTATAAATACTTTCTAATTTGGTTGTGAGGTCTTTCTCTAGAGAGTGTATATCAATTCTAGCTCTGTTCTGACAGGGCTCCAGGGCATTTGGTTGTGAATAATTAGAGTATTCTTTTCACAGGACTTTTTTATTCTAGTGGATGCCCTAGTGCCTAAAGGTCTGAGACATTACCACAGCCTCTCTTGCCTGCCCTGTGTCAAGTCTATTTCTATTCAGAAAAACACTCTAGCAGAGCCCTGGCCAGGAATAAAGCTGGACTTTGACATGTTGCTTAGGTGAGGCATGGATAAAAATGTACAATTAAACACATGGAATAAAAGAACATTTTATTACTTACACACCACAGAGAGAACAGGGAAGGGGTTTCAGGGATAATGAGAAGGGAAAAGATGTTGTGACATATTACTAAACTAGAAGTGGCTAGCAGAGGAAGAAAGGGGGACTCGTAGGCCAAAGTCTTCATTGGGGTCTTCACTGGGACATTAGTCAAGCTCCCACAGGCAGCTATAAACACTGGGTTTAGAGCACTGGCATGAGTTAAGTGGCAGTATTTTGCAGCATATTTGAGCTCATGAAGATGTTGGGCACCTGTGGGGTGAGTCCAGTAAACTTTATCTAACTGTATCAAAGGCCAGTGATCACTTCTGTGATCAGTTATACAGGCAAAAACCAGATAAATCCCCTCCAGTAACTCAGAAGAGGCACAGAATTGAAAATTGTGCTGTGTAACTAATCTTTGCTCCTAGTGTGAAAAAGATAAATTTTTATATTCAAAGTGGCCCCCAAAAAGCAACATAATACTAGAAGAATTCAGTGACGTGTGTGTTGTGGAATAGTCTTAGTATGATTTGTCATGACAAATAACCATACACTGGATATTTTAAACAAGTGTTTATTTCTCACAGTTGAAAAGCTTTAAAGGGGTATAGTAAGGACTTTCTCGTGATTTTTTAAATAATCTTCTTTAGTATCTTTATTTGGGGAGGAGAAAAGGGAAAGAGAGAGAGATCCCATGCTTCCTCTTGTTTACCGATAAGGGCATTGATGCATCAGATGAGTGCCACTCTTATGCCCTAATTCTCTACCCCCTCAGAGTCTCACCTCCAAATGTATAAGGTGTAGAGATTTCAACATGTGACTCTGAGGAGAATATAAATTATAAACACTGTATTGATAGAAACAAAGTATACCTTGGTAAGCACAAGGTCCTGATTTTAATTCCTGGTACCACAAAAAAGAAAGAGAGAAAGAAAGAAAGAAAGAAAGAAAGAAAGAAAGAAAGAAAGAAAGAGAGAGAGAGAGAGAGAGAGAGAAGGAAGGAAGGAAGGAAGGAAGGAAGGAAGGAAGGAAGGAAGGAAAGAAAGAAAGAAAGAAAGAAAGAAAGAAAGAAAAGAAAGAAAGAAAGAAAGAAAGAAAGAAAGAAAGAAAGAAAGAAAGAAAGAAAGGGAAAGAGAGAGAGAGAAGGAAGGAAGGAAGGAAGGAAGGAAGGAAGGAAGGAAGGAAAGAAAGGAAGGAAAGAAAGGAAAGAAAGAAAGAAAGAAAGAAAGAAAGAAAGAAAAAGAGAACCACTCTGTAGCCTGATTCACCTTATTAAAAACATTCAAAATCAACTTGTGTATAGTGGTACAGTGGGAGATTTTTAATATAGGAGAGCTTTCTCAGTGGTAAAGGTCTTATCTACTTTACCCTACTTATGTTAGTCAGATTTCTGTTACCATAGGGCATACCTGAGCTAATACATTTATATGTAAAAAAGATTTATTTTGGTTCATAGTTTTGGAAAATTCAGTCCATGATTTGTTGGACCTGTAGCAAGGCAGCACAACATAGTGGTGAGAGAGCACAGAGCAAAGTCCTCACCTCATAGCCAGAACACAACAGAGACAAGGAGAGACTGAGATCCTACTGTTCTCCTTAGGGGCATGCCCCTGACAACCTAAAGACTCCCCTCCAGACCCCAGCTCTTACAGGTGCTACAGCTTCCCAATAACACCAAGCTGCGGACTGTGCTTTTCACACATGAGATTCTGAAGGTCATTGCAGGTCCAAACTACAGCACTGCTTTAACTTGATATATAGCAAATCCTGAAGGAAAGCAAAAGAGGAAAGTAAGTATGTAAGACATCATATAGCATCTTACATCAAGTACTGCATTATGGATGGAAAATATCCTCTGTGGGAGGATGTAAAAGTCAGTGGAGTTAGACAAATCCATATTCATATCAAGCTTGTCACTATAAGAGTTTTAGTTTCTTTTTATTTCCAGTGAGCATAATGATATTTTCCATAAAAGAGTGTAGAGGTATAGACTGGTGCAAGGCATTTAATCATGTGAGACACTCATTAACATGGATACTGCATACTAAGAACAATACATAATACAGAGTAGGGTTTTAATAGTTAATATCAAATCTTTAAGTATTAATCTTTAACATTTGTCTAAACTAGATTAAGATATGTGAAATTTGCTTGTCAGTAGGATTTTTATTACATTTTTCCAAGTTCATAGATCTTTTTCATTAATACGAATTTTTAAAAAATACCTCATTTGCACTAGGTCCTTTTACATTTTTCCCTATACTTAAGTTTTGAAAGATACTAAGTCTTTTTTTAAGAAAATTGATATTTGTTGAGGTATCTTTTCAAATATTTCATTTTATCTCAATAAAATAATCTATATGGGGCACATATTTTTATTTAATAAGAAGTTTAAAAATCAATCATTCATGATTTTTCTACTCTGTTGTTAGGGTCTGATTATATTCATATACATACATAAAATAATTTAAGGTTTAGAAGACTCTGGAGCATGGAGTAAAATGTCATTGTCAATGATGATGATTAAAATTATGATCTCTTAAGTTTCAACATTCTAATAAGAGAATAGAATCAGAAATTTGTTGAGTAATTTTTATTTAACAAATCTTCCATGTACAAAATCTGTCATGAATGAAAAGAATCTTACATTATATTCAAGTAAGAAAAATTATCCTAATTCTGTAGTTAAACTATGTGGAAGTTTCTTTTCCTCTAAAATTGCCTACTAATTTAGTCATGACAGAGATTTATGTAGTTCCATGTATGCACTGTACAGTATATTGAATGAGATATAACTGATAGCATAATGAACCTAATAGCATCTATGCTCAAAGACTTCATACTATAGCATAGGAGCCAGTGTACACCAGTTAGTACCATGGGCAGGGAGAAAGGCTGGGTGTGGGACAGTGGTTCATACACTCGAGTTATTTTTCAATCTTCATGACATTAAAATTCTAATGTTGCCCCTAACTACAGCTATTAAAAATTCCCAAGCTAGGAAATCATTGTTGTAGAGCAGGATATCTGAATTACTGAGTTTGTTACTATAACAGAGGTTGGGGCAGGGAGGGGGGTGCGCAAACAAGATTAACATAGTCAACTAGAATTCAAGGCAAGATATCAAGCCATGAAACAGCTAAGCCATTAAGCACTGCTTTGCAACATCACTATACATCCTACATTTCTTTTGTGAGTTCCTGTTTCCTATTGCACTATTTAATTTACTGCTTTCTCACATTTGTTTCTAACGCATTAGAATTGACTACTCTCATTCAGTTTTTGGTATCCTGTGTTAAGAGATTTGGCAATTGTCCTCTACTATTTGCTCTGATAGAACAGCTGATCATTATTGTCCTTTTATTACACTTCTAATTTTTGTCTTTCCTTTAATGAGAAGATGAATTTACCAAAGAAGAAAATCACTTATATTTTCAAAAGTCACGAGAAATCAAAGAAGGCTTCCTATAGAAAGGTCATTTTTCAATTCCAACATATAGAAACAGAATAAACTATAATTGAGCAAAGAAAATAAAAACCAAAATGAATAATATTTTTTAGAAAGATTAGTTAGGATTCAATGGATAATGTAACTGGGGGGGGGCAAAAATTTGGAAAGTAAAATGGTAATGACACTGTGGGTTGAACCTGAGGTACAATCGAAGGAAAAAAATACAGAAAGAAAACAAGGATGCTGCGTATTTATTTATTTATTTATTTATTTTCAGTACTGGGGATTGAATTCAACCTCGTGCTAGCCAGGCAGGCACTTATGTAGGTGCTTATGCCGCTGAGCTAAATCCCCAGCCCCAAGGCTGGGTATTTAATACTATATTTTTAAGAAAAACGGCAGCTTCAATACACACCTAGTTATTCAAGCTTGTTCCTCTTTCAGGAAATGCACCTTTAAAAAATCTGAGAGATCTGAAACACCTGGAAAATCTTTGAACTGGCCTGGACCTCTCCTTTTCACCTGAAAGTTATAATTTCTCCATCCTCAAGGAAGCAACGATATTAGTGGGTAACATGTATGAACTTCAAGTCCAGTAAATGGTCTGCATTCTGACATAGCTTGCTGTCTTGGTTACTTTTTACTGGTCGCTGAGACAAAATACCTTATGTCTAAAGTTGGGAAATGAAAGGCTTATTTCTTACAGTTTTTGAAGGTTTCAGTCCATATTCGGTTGGCTCCAAGGCAGGGTGGCATGGCCAGGCCACAGTTCATGGCAGCTGCAAACAGCAAGCCCAAACCGGCAAGAGAGAGAGACACACCTTCTTCTTGCCATTACATCTCATCCTGGCTCCACCCCAGGTCAATGTAGCACTCACACCCCCAATCCAAGGGCTAGACAATGAACCAATCAAAAATGCATAATGCAAAGGCATGAGGCTTGGGAGCCACTGACATAAACCATGACACTTGCCAAATGGGTAAACCTAAAGACGGGAACACACAACCTACATTAGCAATCTTCAAATGTTCCCAGGGCCCAAAAAATATACCCACTTCCAATTTATATGGTGCCTCTCTCTTTTGAGAGGCCTGAAAACTGTTTTTTGTTTTTGTTTTTGTTTTTTTTTGAGCATATGTCATTTAATTTCTGCCTAACAAAACCTTTCTCATGCCTCTTACTAACTAGTCCTAAAAATTCTTTTTCTGTAACAGGAGGCTGTAAACCTCCAAGCATTCTATATTTAAGGTGGGTTAAATTCCTCAACTTAGCTTCAGGAATGTCTTAGATCCAGTCCTGTCACACATTAATATAACTTATTAGGCAATGGAGAGCCATTTTGCACTGGAAAATTAGATAAACCTATGTTTTGCAAAGATTAATGTGGAAGCATCATGCAGAAAATTGGGATTAAACATAAATTTTATTATGAAAACACAGAAATATCAAACACAGTTTAGGAACTGGTATATAACTCTAAACTAGAAGAACTAAAAATAAGCAAGTTAGAGACTAGAAAGGCAGAACATGCAAAGCAGAATCCAGAGGTAGATATAAAAAGATGTCGGATCTAGAAATGTGGTCACTGAAGTGGCTGCTCATTGAGAACAAATCTCACCTGGCAGCTACTTGTTGGTCAAAAACTGGGAGATATGAGTAATATCAAAATCGCAACAATTCCTTTGCAAGTCATTGGCACAAGTGACTAAAACAATGTTGCTATTATAAATCAAAGTGTCAACAATGGGAAAAAGAATTGTTTTTGAGAAAATATAATTCATTTTAAAAACATTAATTTTAAGGCAGTAGTAAGAAGCATAACAGGATACAGATCCGTTATGTGAGTGCCAAGGTACAGTATGGTAAGGAAACAGCAGCAGTTTATTAAAGCAATAATACACTCAAGTAAGCCGGTTTGCTCCTGTGAAAGGAACATGGCACCAGTGCTGAGGGCTCTGGGTTTAGTAATTTAGATGTTGCACCACATCTAGGAAGCCTCCCAATGGGTCTTCCCAAGCATGACTGACAATATGATTATCAAAGTGCTGAGTCATGTCAGCTGTGTCTATGGCACATACCCTTTCCCATAATTCACTCTCTAATAACTGGATGTATGAGATGCAGTTCATAGGCATGAATCTTCAATATATCCACTTCCAATTCATATGGTGCCTCTCTCTTTTGAGAGGCCTGCAAACTTTTTTTGAGTATGTGTCATTTAAGTTTTGCCTAACAAACCCTTTCTCATGCCTCTTACTAACTAGTCCTGGGTGAAGAAAAATTAGTGTAATGTGTGCAGGAAGAGCTGGCATGCATATGTCCTGGTTTGAGAGTTTTGAGTTTTTCAGGAGTCTTTGTTTTTCTTTTCTCTCCTAAAGGTGGAAAGGGCTTACTCAGGGGCATTGTCTGGTTTCTGGTGAGTGGAAGGGAGAGGTTCAACAGCAAGTAGAAGGGAGGACCCACATCCACAATTGTGCTATCTATATTTGATCTGTAGCCGCAAATGCTAGAAAACATTCTGTGAATCTATAGAGAGTAAGTTTGAAAAAGGGAGAATTTATGGGTTAGTAAACTGTGAACAAAGAAAACAGAAGATAACAATCATGGTAATGCTAATGATAATGATAACTATGATACTATGACAATGATAATCATGACAGTCACAGCAAAAATTATGCAAATTTATGGAAAACAAAAAAAAATACAGAGCAGAAAAAAATAAGAAGAGCAAGTATAATGGAGGTAAAGTTTAAAACAAAGAAAAAATAGGTTAATGTTCTGGAAACCAGAGAATCTCACAAAGGAAGGTAGGAGTTGGCTACGATGTGCTCAGATGGAAGTGAAGAAAACTTCAAAACTTGGAATAGAACTGGCAATTAGGGACTCATTAAAGGAGTAGGCAAATCATATAATGTCAAGAGGTGGAAAGGTGGCAATATAGTTCAGGTGGAAAGTGTACACTATTTCAAAATGTGTGATAATGAAGAGAAGATCAACAATGATCAACTTGAGAGACATTGCTTTAATGAAAGAAAAATCTAAATACCTATATTTGCAGTAGAGGGTGGCAAGGCACATATGAAATGATTAGCAAAGAATGAGGGCAACTCACAAGTAAGTCTTAGCCTAGGTTCCAGATATGGGGTAATTATTCCCACTTAGTTGTTTAGAACAATGACTAGAGACTTCTAGGCACCACTCAAGAGTCTGGAATAGGATATTGTAAAAGCTGACAGTTGACAATATTGTTATCGGGTTTGGGGGTGCTGGAAACTCCTCCTGCAGGTGGTTTCTAGGTTTGTTGTGTCCTGAGCAAAAAAAAAAAGCAATCAAGACAAGAACAAACGATAGCAAAATTTTATATTAATTAAAGTAGGCAAATAAACATTCTCTGCAGAGCAGGTTTGGGGCAAGAAAAAATAGGGGCTGGATAGGGGGAGTCCACTCTGCAGCATGAGAGGGGACTACTGTGAGAGACCAAGCAAAGAGCTCAACATCAACTGTTCTTTCAGTATCACCCACTCCTCAGGCTGACATGAGGTACAGGCCATCCTGTCAGAATCCTGCTCACATTCTCAGGAGAAGTCCACATGCATGAATTTAGGGAATGCTCTGTGCATGTGTCCTGGGAATTAGTAATTAACAGCCCATGCTTACCTCCCCAGCCAGCTTTACCATGCCCTTAGCTTCCTGCTTCAAGGTGTTGATTATTGGGTTGCCAGAGTCTTGAAACTACCTTAGTAACTCATGGCATCTTTAAATTTGCCAGGGAGACAAGCAATCTTTACAAGAACACCCTTTAAATAATTAACATGTCTATGTATAGAGTAGAGCAGGAATCTTACACCAAGTTTTATGGTATTAGAGGCTACAAAATGAAGGCAGAGATATCAAGCTTTTATACTACTTTTAGTTATCCATTGGATACCTGCCAGTCCAAGCAAAGAGTTGGTGCTTCTAGCAAAAGTGGCCTCTAAGTCCCTGTTATAAATTGTGTGTAGAAACCAAGCGTTTGTAGTGGATGCTCAGGATGTTTCTGTGAATTACTGCAGCAGTGCTTATCCATTGTTACAATGGAGAACAGCCGATATAGCAAAGAAAAAAAATAGGCAGAAGATGACAAAACAGGCCTTGGTTATGGAAAGAACAAACGGGTTGATCGTAATAGTGGTCAATAGGAATAAATGAGTAAGTTTAAAGGCTGAGAGGTTTAGATTAAAAGTGGGATCTCTGACTCTCTGACCATAGCCCCAGGGTCACAGTGCTGGTGGATGAAAGTACAGAGAAGGGAAACTTTCCTCCACAACTTCACAGGATGCATCCACTTATGCTTAACTGATAAGTATTGAAGTGATCAAGGACTCAGGCATGAGGTACTTTTCCTTCTCCTCTACATATTTATTCTAGATTACATTCAGTACCAAGACTGTGTGAGCTATTTGTACATTATTCTTAAAGCTGTCTCTTCTTTTATCATCTTTTAATTGCACTATTTACATATGCAACTGCATTTCTGAAATTTCCAACTGAACAACATTTCACAGCCTAACTGTCTCCCCTCAAGAGCATGTTCCTCCCCAGGCCTGCCAGTACCACTGAACTGTACAAGCATCACCATGCTGTTTAGTGAGGGACACAGAAACTACTTTCAGGACCTCCTCCAGCCATGTTTAATTCATTTGCAAGGTCTGTCTGCTCTTTTTCTAGTACTTTTGGTGAGTCTGAGCACTAATGCACTGTCAGTCTTGCCATCATTTGTCAACTGGACGACACCAACAGAATCGCCTCTTACTGCTTCCTCTTTTGCCACTACCAGCAACAAATCATTTTCCACGCAGAAGCCAAAACAATCAAATTTCAAATCAGAAATGGTTTCTACTCCAATTAAAATATTTCAGTGAACCTCACTGCATTTATAATGAAGTACAAACTGCTTCCCATGCCCTACAGAGTCCTCTGCAAGGATGCCTTGATGACATTCCTAGCTGTAACTCATCATTTTCTCTCTTGCTTATTAAATACAGGTCTCAGTACCCTTCTTCCTGACACTAGATGCATCTTTTATCTTCTTACCTGATGGTCTCTGTGCTGTCCATTCCCTCTGCCAGGAAGGGTCTCCTGTAGCTGTCCCACTCCACTATTCAGCCTCAGTTCAAACGCACTTCGGTGGCATAACTCAGTCTGAAGTTGCTTCTAGTCATTATTTAGCTCTTTATACTGTTATTTCTTTGCAGAGCCCTCATAACTACCCAACCTTTTATGTATTATATTTGCTTATTTTTCTATCTCACACACTAAATTCCAAGTTTTGTCTGCCTTATTCATCACTATATCTTTAACACCTAAAATATTCCCTGATTATATAAAAGACATTAGATACCTATTTACCAAATAAATAAAAATAAATGAATAAAAACTTTAAAGTGGAATTTGTCATTATATGTTATCTGTATTCTATTCAGTAACAAAGGAACATTAAAAATGTATCTAATTTAGACCAATCTTTATTCTGTACCTTATTGATGTCATGCTGGGAAAACATACCCATTTCCTTACAGAATTACTTCATGTAATATTGCAGTTTTATGTTTCAGTAATCATCTGTCAATCCCCAATCCATTCATTTAAACTGGTTTGGGAATGACCCCTTATGGTAATGGCAATTATATTTACTATTTGGTACAATGACTTGCTACATGTGAAGCACACAGTAAACATAATAGTGATGCTTACTGCTCATTTTATAATGAGTAGTTACTCTCATTCATTCTTAAATTATCTCTGATTTCTCTACTGCTTTTTTAAAGGTAAAGGGTCACAATTATTTATTCCATAAATGGCACAGAAAAATGTGTGCAATTATTTCTACCCTTTTTTCTGTTTTGCTTTTTTTCTCTAAATTAAAAAAAAGAGGGGCTGGGGATTTAGGTTAGCAGCATAAGCACCTGCCTTGCAAGCACGCGGTTGTGAGTTCAATCCCTGGTACCAAAAAAAAAAAAAAAAAAAATTAAAAGGAAAAAAAAAATATGCATGCAGCATTTGTATTAGTCACTTTCTACTTCTTGGTAAACACTTGAAACCTTTTCACCAGAAGAACAAGTTCCAAAAATTTATCTTAGACTTGCAAGTAAAGGTGAGGTCATTCCTAGTTCTATACATTTCACACTGAAAGAAATAGATATTTTAAAAATCAGATCAAAATTTAGTAAGAGAAAATTTGACAGGGTCAGAGAAACCTTTGTCTCTCTCCATACTAGATTGTTTTGCCTTTTTTTCCTAAATAACATCTGCTGCCTTCTGGGGCTTCCATGGAGCAGAAGGCTCATAAATAAAGTGGTTGGATTAGAACTCCAAGTATTTAAATCAGTCAAAGGAACAAACTACAGGAAATTTGATTTTAGATTGTATGTTTTAGAAATTTATTTTTAAATCATCTTTTCCTTCTGAGAATTTTGATCTACAATGGAAATTGTTTTATTTTTCATGTGGAAAAATTGCCTCCATAATCTTACATAAGATCTCTGAGAGTAGCCTTGGGGATATTTGTAATTAAATCTGTTTGTCAACATCATTAAAAATTCTCTGAATTATCAACTGCTGAAATTTATTATTACTATAATCCTATTTATATTCTTCATAACAGCTAGAATTTAATCTGTAACATTCATAAGTATGTGCATCATTTATGCTGTCAGCTATTTCCCACGTAACCTTTGATACAACTGCAGTAAGTTGCCATTGCAAGAAGAGTGGCACACAGAGTTTGCGTAGATCACTTTCAACAGATGGAGTGCTGAGGAAACCGCACAATATGCCATGATTTCAAAGTCGCAAAATTGTGGACCCTTTTCAGAAATAAGAAATCTGATTGCAATAATGACCATAACACATGACACACTTTGTTTTGCTATATTCATCTTTTTCAGTCCTTTTATAAGTGGTTTGTAGTGTCTATGTTTTTGATGCTATAATGAAAATATAGAGGACAATATCTAGACAAACATCCATTAATCATTAATTGTCAGTATCTCTAGGGTCCTGTAAGTTTGTATTGCCAAACGTTTTCAACAATATCATGAGAGAATATTCATCTACATTATATTGTTGTCTTGCCCTTCTTATTTTCTAATAGGACAATGTAAAAGTCCCAATTTTCACTTACAATTTTTTTGTTAAGCATGTAACAAAGAAACCCAGAACTATTTCCTTACATAAAATGAAAAATTACTTTGCATTTTATAAAGTTTGAATTTGATCAGATTCTCCTGGTAGACATTCACACTGTATGTGAAAATGTACATTAGCATAGTCATTATGGAAAATAGTATGAAGGTTCCTCAAAAAAATTAAAAATAGAACTGCCATATGATTGTGTTATCCAATCACTAGTTACACATCCAATGGAAATGAAATCAGCATATTAAAGAGCCCTGCTCACCACAGCACTATTCACAACAGCTAAGATATGGGGTCCTCAATCAAAATATTCATCAATTGATGAATGAATTTTTTAAAAAGTAATTTATATAGCCAATGGAGTATTATTCAGCCATAAAAAGGATTCAGTCTTGTTGTTTGTGACAACATGAATGGAACTGGAAGACATTATATCAATTAAAATAAGTGTGCAGAAACTAAATGATCTCATACATTTGTAGAATCTAAAAAAGTTGCTCCCAAGGAAGTTGAGTGTAAAATGTTGATTACCAGACACAAAGGACAGGGAGTAGAGACAGGGACAGAGAAAATTTGGTCAGCAGGTAATAAGTTATAGTTACGAGAAATAAGCTCCCAGGTTCGGTTATACAGTGCAATGACATAGATAACAATAACACAATGCATATTTCAACAAAGTAGAAGAAAATATTCTGAATATTGCACCATAAGGAAATGATAACTGTATGAGGAGATAAGTATACTTATTCTGATGTAAAAATTACCATACTATATACACATTTCACATTATTACATAGTAGCTCCTAAGTGTACCATTTTATGTGGCAATTAAAAAAAGTCACAGAGGAATTCTTACTTATTCTGATGTAAAAATTACCACACTATATACACATTTCACATTATTACATAGTAGCTCATAAAAGTGTACCATTTTATGTGGCAATTTAAAAAAGTCACAGAGGAATTCTTAATGCTCACCTTTCCCAAACTCAAATTTCCAAAATGGTTCAAGTTTTCATAGAGTGTTAGTACTGTTGATATTCCTTAAGAAGATATCAATCACATGTAAGCGAAGGTCAGAGAAGCCTCAGGAAAAATTCAAGATTCTTATCAGCCATACACTGAGAAAACTGCTTCCTGCATACAAGTTAGCAAATAGTTGGAGAAAAGCAATCCAGAAGAATCTGTCCTCTAAAGGTATATATAGCTCAGGTCTTTGAATTATGATTTTAATTCAAATCTGAAAATTAAGCTAGCTAGTATTTCTATCCTAATTTAGAACACAACTTAAATTTCAGAGTAGGGAAGCATTGGAATGAAAATCAAGAACTCAAAGGTTTACTCTGATTCTTCCCCTTGGCTGAATTTAGAAGAAAATTGTTAGGTAAAATATGAGAAGTAATTTTTTAAATGATATTCATTGGGCATATACTGCAAGATAGTGATCAAAAAGAATAATATCTCCCCCAAAATCCTGAAATATAGTAGTCTACATTTCTAAACAACTAGAAGCTTCTTGTTTTTATTCATCCTATAGTGTTCCACGGTAAAACTTCTACCTCCAATTTCATCTCACAGACAGTGTCACGTATGATCCATCTTCCACCTGCATCAGAGCCTGGGGAAATTACAGGGTAGTAATTTCCCCCACTAGAATTTGGCATCCTACTCTGAAACTCTCCCATCACTTCTCCAACAGCATGAAGGCACAGTAGCAGCTCTGGAGCACAGCAGATTTCCAGCTAGGGAAGATGGCAGCCTATTCAAGTGGAGAAACAGCACAGCGTAAAGAATAAAGTTTTTGAAGCCCCACTCCTTTAACTTTTGGATACACCACTGAACACACCCTTCATAGTTTCCCCAGTAAGGAAAGTGAGGACTGAAGTTTTGCTCATAAACAGTACACTCTCCCCTTGCTCCCTGCCTGCCTTTGCTCAAAATGTTCAAGGCTCCTATTCCTCTTCCCCAGTGAAGCCTACCTGTCTCATCTGTGATGGGAAACTTAATTCCTGTGGTGAGAAAGAACTCTTTTACATCTCAGCCATAAAGAATTAAATAGTCTTAGTATTACGAGTCCTCTAATATTGTCTCTGTCCAGTAAAGTCTGGAGAAAACAAATAATTTAAGCAATACCTTCTGCTATACATAGTCCCTTAAAATTTTTCTGTAAGGTTTGCTGTAATTTAGTAGCAATACTAAAGTAAAACAAGGCTTGTTATTAGTAATTATATGTGTAACATGGTAGGCACCTCAAGCTAATTCAAGCCAACAAGCAAGATAAAACCAATCTTTAACTAAACATAGATAAAATAAAGTGATAATTAACTTTAAATTTAGATTGAAACTGTGAATTAAAATGACCAAACTTAAGGCATGTGATGTCTTTGGAAATTTCAAGGTAAATAATTTAAGAATTATCTGAAAACTGGAGCTTGCTAAATTTTAAACCTGTCCTGGCAAAGAAGAGAATTAATGAGATTATCCAGGTATGCCACTGAGTTCACTGCTTTTTTAAAAAACTATGAAAGTAGATATAAGATATAAATTATCTCATTAATTTTTTTCTTTATTAATTCTATTTATTATATTAATAGCTAATACTGGATTGCATTCTTTTCCATTTTTTCCAGAAGATAGTTAACTATAAAAATTATGTGACTGTTTTTAAAACATTGTATTTATCAACATTAATAATTTATTAAATGAATTTTAAAAATAAAAGAAAACTAAGCATAAATTATTAAAAAATCAAGGTATTATTTTTACCACTTTATTTAGCAATCCATAGAGAAAACTGGAGCAAAATGTTATATTAGACAACAGGGCAAAGCTAGCTAAGCAAATTGAGTTTATAAAAACTAAACATACATAATACATTTATACATACACCTATAATTCTGTAAGCATATCACTTAAAATATGATTGGCAGTATTATTTATTAAAATATTTAAAGAGAACAGTGTCTTCATAAATGTCTTTTCATAAATATCAGTTTATTATTAAAACAGTATTATGCATTCTACATATGAGTTCTATATCTGAAGTGTAAGGGGAAAAACATTTTATTCAAGGAAATTCTTTCCTGAAGAAAGATCAGAAAACTGAGATTTTAGAATATTGATTCTGCTGTAGCCATGAAAGTAATTTTAACACATATGGCAAACAAAATCAGAAACTCTTGTGATCTTACCCTTACATCTTGATAAGTAAAGGTATTCTGTGAGGTAAACAAAAGTTATGCGATCACAGCCTACCAGCTAGCCATGATTAAGTAATTTATCAGTTTAATATTTAGTTGAAAATCTTAAAGAACAAGATTTAATAATTCTTACAACCTGAATGTGGCTTGAGTTTTAGTAGCTCTTACATGAATATTTCATATTTTTAGATCACAGAATTATTTCACTATATTTTTTTAAGGTAAGTTTCTTTTAACAAATGTTTCATTTTGTCTAGGGAGACTTTGCAAATCATAATCATCCTTGTAGGGATACAAGGAGACAAAAGTAGTACATAAATTTACATAAACTACATAGAAAGTCTTTTTGTTTGGGATTGTGTGCTTGATTCAAATTTTTTTTCCTAAGTTATCAAGACACATGTTAGGAAAACCTAAAGGATGTACAGTAAATAGTTGCCACAGTATAAATATAAGTTGAACAAATAAAATGAGTAAGTCAGAAGACTGACATGCTGAACATTACATTCTGCATTCAGTAAGGCAACGAGTTTCAGGACTTTATGACAATTCCACTTACAAGATTTACTTTTTTGCCAAAAATATTCCATTTCATCGCCTATTTTACTTGATGTAACTTAAAACTCTTTGGATGATACAGTGTGAAAAACTGTACGTACTGATCAATTCCAAGGAAAGTATTTCAGGATCTGAACACAGTTTCAAAGTAAGATTTTCAAAAGTATTTATCAACACTGGAAAAATCAATTTTAACATTTTAGATACCAAATGAGGACACATAGAAGTCTCCTTTCTGAGCACAAATATTAGATGTAGTTAAGAGATGGCTATATTGAGAGATGGCTAAATTGTTTAGAGAAGTGGTTGCATTGTTAAATTTCTGAGTACCAAAAATGATGAGGAATAGCTATGACAACAAAAGCAGAGGAGAATAAATTCAAGAAGAAAACGGCTACCCAGAATACAAGAATAAGCCAGAAAGTACAGCCAACAAAGGCGAAAGCAATTTCAGTGAAGCCTAACAAAAAAATAATGAAGAACAAAAACAGGGATAAATTTCAACACCTCATCAGCAGAAACAGGTTGGTGCATGTGCTGTGACCACCAGTCCCTTCCCTAGTACAGCAGGCACTGCATGTTCATCTGGTTCCAAGAGCACTGTCTAACAGCTTTGCTCAAATGCTATTTCCTGAGATACAAGGACAGAGCTTTAGACTATATATTAAAAGAGTGGTAAAAGTACAACGTGTAAAGAAAAGATTAGAATGTTACAGTAATGTAAATTTCAGACAAATAAGTCTATTTGGCAGTATGAATTTATGTGTATGTCTATCCATGTACCTGTATGGTCACCTACCTGTATATGTATGTGTTTTAGTTTTCCATTTCTATGAGAAAATACCTGAGAAAATCAATTTAGAGGAGGAACAATTCGTTTGGGTTCTAGTATATGGTTGATTAGCTCCATTTCTTTGGGCCTGAGATGAAGCAAAACATGTGAAAAGGTATGCAGGAAGACAGCTGCTCACCTAAGGCAACTAGGAAACAGACCAAAGGGAAAGAATCTGGAGGAGGGAGCTGGGGACAAGACATACCCTGAAAAGGCACAACCCCAGTGATCTACTTCCTCCATCTGGGCAAATAGTTGCCACAGTGTAAATATTAGACTATTTAGCTATGAAGTCATCAATGAATTGCTTCACTGATGGAGTTGGAGCCTATGATCCAGTCAACTTTCTTAGCTATATCTGAACACTGCTGTACTGGAGATCAGGTCCTCTAGATGAGTCTTTGGGAGACATTTATATTTAAACCGTAATGCTATATATGCATTTAGTTGCTACACTTGGATCCCAGAAGCCCACATGTCTGATCAATCTTTGTACATTTTATTATTATGAGTCTGCCATGGCCCCGGGCAGCTGCTGATTTACCATGTAGAAGATGCTTCTGGATCTCCTTCCCTGTCACCTTTAAGTAGTCAAGTCTAATCACACTGGTAATACCACTGGCATATGTCTTAGATCAAATTATATTTTAATATGTGAGCTGTCAAAAACATCATCAGTGTCCACTAGTGTATTGTTCATAGCCTTAGCAGTAATATGAACAATATAAGGAAATCATGTACCACACGAAATGTCATGAATGTGAGAAAGCAAGCCCCTGCTGAGCAGCTCCATACGCAACCTGCAGCAAGATCCAGGATCTCCTTCCACTCAGTTTTCTCACTGATAAAATAGGAAAATAACACATTACGTGGTTAATATGATCTAAGATTATAAAATAGCCCTGAAGAATAAGTTTACTGAGTGGTAGTTATTATTAGCAAAAATAAATTCCTGTAAAAGTAGTAAAATCTTGTCAAGTAGAATTTCTTGCATTCTATTTTGAGCATTAGATCAAACACGTTTCTTGTTTTCATGAATCTACACAAACTCCTGCCAGGCTTCAGCTCATCATATACGTATCCCCTTATGAGTTGCTATCTACTAGGATCAGGGGTCCAGTGAGAAGGCATTTTTGTGAGCTTTAGTTGATTTTTCTCCAGAATGGAACAAAACACATTGTAGTAGCACATGTGCAAAGTTTCACTTTTTTCTACAACTCCCATCTATAACTTCCAGAATGTTAAAAAATTATGAAGAAAGGACATTGTAGAAATTATAGAAAGGAAACCACATAAATAACTGTCATTTCTGGGTACCTACATTTCCTATTATTGCTTGTTTCTCCCCCTTTCCACAGATCTTTCAAGCAGACTGGCAGTAGCACCAGGGGACTCATTGAACAAGAAGAGTGAGTCATGTTAATTGAATGCCTACACCAACCATCTGAGGATGCATAAATAGGATTTTTTTTCTGCTTCATCATCAGTCATTGCACAGCTCTGCTTCAAATTTCTCACTTTTAAAAGAGAATAATATCAGTTTCACAGTTTACAGAGATTTCAAGAAAAATCAATAAGATTCTATAATTTAAGAAAAACATTATGAGATCTTAGGAAAAGATATAACCAGTAAACACCAAATATGATATTCAAGCAAATGGATGAGGGGGCTTCAAACCTTATTATACATTATTTTGATCCATTCTTCGCAGAAAAAGAGGATCACAAGTTTAGAGGGTTTTAAGACAATTTAGCACTCTTCTAAATTCTTTCTACAAAAATATTTTAGACTCATTTCTCCATCATTGAATAAAATAGTTGAAAGCTATTTCTTGACATTTTTGTTAAGAATCTTAGAAGAAATGACAACTAGGTATGAAAAAATATTTTACACCATTCAGTTTATACTCTAACAGCATGTAAGTATGATGTTACATTTTATTTTCCAGGCTTTTATTCAGAATATTTGAAAACTTTTAGGGATAAGTATTTTCCAATTCATTCATACAGATACCTGTATTCCAGTTTTATGTTTCATTTACGTGTTTTAAATACTGTAAGCATTTTTCTTTATTAGATTCTTTCCTGAAGAGTTTCTTTCCGACAAGGAGAGAACCATTCTGATATTTACAGGACAATGCTTATTTTTATGGGTACAGTTTCCAGTGTTTTCCCTAAGTCTCAGTCTGGAAATCAACTTAGTATCTGATGCAGTAAAATAAACCCCTCCTGCCGACTTCACACTCTCCTTCTACCCTCGACATTAAAATGTTGGAACAGGGTGATTTTTACTTAATATTCAAATTTCATTGAAACAACGGTTTTTACTTAACATTATATGAAAACTCTGTAGGGTTTAATAAAACCTTGAAATCTGATAGGAATGAATTTAACCTTGAAATTTCATAGGAATGAAACAAAACTTGGTGTTCTCCCAAGCAACAAATGAGCCCAGAAAGTGTTAGTGCTTCTTGAGTAAAGATATTTTCATGTAACTCTGACTCTTTGTACAGGCTACTTGATGATATTCACTTTGTACAGGCTACTTGATGATATTCACTTCAACTCTTAATGACTTTGTGCTACGTTAGTTCTATTTCAGATGGAAAGAATTCCACAGTCAACAAGCTACAGCTTGAAAATGATTTTTTCCTTTACTGAGCAAAACCTAAATTTAAAATTCAGTTCTCTAGAAATGTATTCTGCATTAAATAGAATTTTACTTATAAAATTTTTAAAAATTTATTGTGATAATTTATATTTTTATATATAATTATATATACATATACATACATAAATACATATACTCAACCATTTCTAAGTGTACCCTTCAATGATATAAAATATACTCTCAATGTGCAACCATCAGTGTCAATAGTCTCCAGAACTCCTTTCATCTTGTAGAACTGAAAATACTCACTAAACAATGTTCTACATTTTACCTAACCTTTATCCACTGGTGAAGGCTAATTTACTATCCTCCTCAGTGATTTTGACTTCTCTGGCTTATTTTACTAAGCATGTTTGTAAGTTTCATCTGCGTACCGTGGTGTATGTCAGAATATCTTTCCTTTTTGAGGCTGAATTGTATTCCACTGTATGTAAATTCCACCTTTCACATATTCATTCATGTGCTAATGGACATTTGGGTAGTTTCCACATTTTAGCTACTATAATTAATACTACTATGAACATATGTGTATAAATATCTCTTTCAGACTCTGCTCAAAATTCCTTTGGACATATACCTAGAAATGGAACTTCTAGATTGCATGGTAATTCTATTTTTAATTTTAGGGAGAACTGTTGTACTGTTTTACCGCTATCATTTTATACTCCTACCAACAGCATTCAAGTGCTTAAGTTTCTCTTCATCCTCAGCATCACTTCTTATTGTCTGTGCTTGTTAGGTTTTTGGGGTTTTGTTTTGTTTTTCAGAGAGAGGACATACTTAAGAGTAAGATGTAATATTTTATTCTGGTGTCAATTTGCATTTCCCTAATGATTAATGATATTGAACATCTTTTCATGTGTTTGTTGGCTAATTATATATCTACTTTGAAGAACTGTCTGTTCAAGGCTCATGCCAAATTTTAAAATTGTTTTGGGAGTTTGCTACATATTCTAAACATTTATCTCTTACTGAAATGCAGTCTGTAAATATTTTTTCCTGTTCCAGAGGTTTTCTTTTGATTCTTGACAGTGTCCAGAGAATCTTTTTAAAAACTCCAGTTTACTTAACATAATTACTCCTCATAAACCAATTGACAAGGAAAATGGGATAACTGTAAACTTGGATAAAAAGCCTTCCAAAATATCCTTTGCTTGCTATTTCTAACTGACTACCTTGATTGCATTCTAGTGCTTAGGGGGGTTGTATTCTACTAGATATTCTTGTGTGCTGCCTGTGTAGTTTTATGACTTTGCATTGCCTCTGTCAAGTGCTGCCAAGACTCTATTCTAAAAAGAACATTATGTCATATCCCAATACCACTAACACACTGCAGGATAATGTTTCCCTACATGACACCAGTGAAAGGGATATAATTGTCTTGTCATCCCCTAGGAGCTATCATTGAGCCAAGTGAATTGGCTAATTCTCAGTGTACCTGTGAGTGACTGCAACTTGGGGGAGGATCTCTATCAACAGCAGTAAATTTCCTTTATCGCTATTTTATGGTTTAGACTTTGAATGTTCCCCCAGAAGGCTCTCATGTTTAGAAGTGCAACTTTTGGAAAGTGATTGGACAGTCTATACTCATCAATGAACTGATCTTCTAGTGAATCCATAGCTGAATGTGCTAATAGCAGGTAAGGTCAAGATGGAAGATGTAGGTCAATGGGGGCATGACCTCCCCAATTTCTCCCTTCTTTCTCTCCTCCCTGGTCATGATGATGTGACTAGCTGTCCTCTTTCCAGGCCCTTTCATCATGCCATTCTGCTATCCTGTTTTCTGTCATGAAGCCTGCCAATCATGCACTGAAAACCATGAACCAAAATAAACTTCTCTTTCAAATGGTGAGTGTTAGGTGTTGCATCCAATGAAAGGGAAAGTGAATAGCAGATTTTAGTGTTTTATGCTCTGGCAGAAAATTTTTCTACAGTTTTCTCATTTCCTGAGATGTTGTAGGAGACTGGGATTAAGGGTGGTGGACTGATTAATCTACTGGAGGAAATTTTGAAGCACTTTTTTTAACCCATGTTCAGGTTGTAACATGAGTACTGGTGGCTGCCTTATCACATCTACAGTGAGAAACAAGAAAACCAGATGTAAAAAGCTTCCAGCTTCATCAGAAAAGAAGTGCCCTCAACATTGAGTCAAACGACAACTTGGTTGCTGAAAATATTAGCATTTAAAAAAAGGCAAGTTCTTTGCATCAAGACAGTAGAAAAGATGGCTTGAGGACATGTCATTAGTCAGCTAGACTCCACCTAACAGATTCCAGGGTACGAAACTATATAGAGAGGTCAGCCCAATGTACTGTATGCATTCAGAGATGGAGACAATTCCAAGTTCATCCATCCAAGAACTCAGAGGCCACTGTAACTATGACCCAAGAGAACCCAGTTCTGGCTTGAATTGTTAGCAACCCTGGCATCATCTGTGTGATTATGATTTTACAAAATGTAGAATGGACTCAGGGAGATTTCTACCAAGATTTCACTATTTGGAGTTGGTCAGCCTCCCAGTTTTCTGAGTGAGTATCCAGTGAAGGATAAAAGATGTTAGATGAAAGTAATATGGTATATGGTAGACCAGGAAGGATAGAGTTCTTGTGGCTAAGATTTCAACTTTTCCAAATTGCCCACTGTTTATTGGCTACATCATATCAGGGGGCATCAGAGAACAGCTGGGGTTAAAAGTCATGAAAGCAAGACTTTGTGAAAACAGAATGAAGACATTCCAAGCAAAAAAATCTTTGCTTAATGAGAAAATCATTTTGTCTCTAAGGTTGGTAGTTATTGCCCTGGAATTGTAAGTGAGATTTATTGTCCTCAGCTGAGGTGTTATCTTGCCTTCAGAGACGTCACAGTGTCATAGGACACAACAGGCCTCCACTATGACTATTGGCATGGAGAGTTCTGTTCCTGCATGCCAGTCACTGGATTCTCAGGCAAGTCACTTAGGCCTGGGACAGTCTCATAAATTAATATAGAAAGCCAGTTGATTAATTCTAAAGTCTGCTCAATAACACCTCAATGTGATCTGTCATTTCACAAGAATACCTTGTTGACCAGAAAATATCCTCCTGAAAGGTATTGTTTGAAGCTGCAAGAGTTAAGCTGAAACTGTAGTGGAGACCCCAGGAAGTTGGAAATACCAGGAACATTAAATGTCTAAAGAAAGCTAAAGGCAGTAACCAAAGCCAATGTAGGAGAGGAGCCGCTGGGGATACAACCACCAGCAATGTCATAGGAGCAGGGCTACTCACATCTGTCTATTAGAGTTCAAATAACATTGCCATAACATGGATATAGAAGATTTAATGTTTGTTTTGCTGGTTTCAGCTTTGGCCCATTTCTTTCTATGCTCCTACCTCTCCCTTTTGACTTGAGATATTTCCCTTGTGCCATTGAATAGTGCCAGTGTTTAATTTTCTTTTTATTTGTACAGAGGCTCAGGGCTAAGAGTTTGTTTTGAGTCTTCAAAGAGACTTTAGACTTTTACTTTTCAGCAATGCTGGAACTGTTAAAAAGTTTGGTGACTCTGAGATAGATTAAACATGTTCCATGAAGAGATGGAAATTAGTCTTTTAGGCATCAGGGAGAGTGTTATGTTTTTGATTTTAAAAGAGGAAAAAGGACAGTGGGGAAAAGTGCCCCACTGACAGAACAGGAGCATCCAAGGAAAATTCCACCTATAGGTGAGAAACAGAAATGTAAGCCCTTAAGGATTTAAGCAGTTACCAGCCTAAAACTGAGGAGGAGAAAAGTATGGGTGTGGGTGGAGGGGAAGGCTATCACTTTAGATGGATACAAACCCAAAACAGTAAAATAATTAAATAAAACTTTAAACTGTATGTACCAAAGAAATGCCAATTTTATTACACATAATGCTAGTCTTAGTTTACTTATTGATTAGAAACAACAAAAAAACCTAAATGGTAATTGAGCAAATTATATATACATAATATTTTGATATAAATACATAATAAATTACATATGAACACTATGGACAACTAAAATGAAACAGTTGCATAATTTAATACAAGTGGAAATATAAAATTTATATATTAAATTTATCTAATAAATAATGTATAACAAAAGATTTTTTTTAAAGGCATTGAATGAATTTTGAGCCTTTATAATTTCTATTTGAAATTAACTTTAACTTTTGGTAAAATACACCTATTAAAAAAAAATCATGATTTTAATACTGGAGATCCAATTACTGCTATACTTTGAGATCCCACTAAATTTACACTTCATAACCTTTTGTTTAGTCACTTTATCATTTCATTTCAAAGAAGAGATTATTTTGGCTCATGATTTTTAAGACTCAGTCTATAGTAGGCTGGTTTCAAGGCAGAAAGGGGATGGTAGAAGTGTCTGCCAGAGGAAAGCTACTCACATCATGATGAACAAAGAGCAGAGAGAGAAGAGAAGAGTCAGGCAGGAAGACACACCCTATCAAGCCATGGCTTACCCAATTTCCCATAATCCCTTTCCCCTTCTGACCAGATCTTACCTCCTAAAAACACATTCAGCTCCAGAATCTTCACTGGATTAACCTATGAGTAATATTCCCATGAACCAGTCACCTTCTAAAAAACATGAACATCTCTAAACATACGAAGCTTTTAGGGGATGTTCTAGACTTGAACCATAACACCTATAACCTTAAAAGGACAATCTTAAATATAAAATACAGAATAATAGGTCTGCTTCATTTTAACTATAGGCTTACCTAAATTTCTCATAGCCCTAGTGCCTACCAATTTCCTAATATTGCATATTAGCCATAGAAATTCTAACAGAAAGTATAATAAATTACTATTAATGTTTTTTTTTTAATTTGCAAGTTTATCTTGATAAATGGAATGCAGTGGACCTCAGTTAAAATAATATGACCCCAATTAAATTAAATTAAGACCTTCAAAACTTAAAACTTAAAATTTAATCAGTAGAGAGTGGCACTATTCGTACTGCTTCCCCAAATATTGTCTGTTCTTAAGTCAAAAAGAATAATTATAGGGGGCCAGGGATTTAGCTCAGTGGTTAAGTGCCTGCCTGGCAAGTGCTAGATCATGAGTTTGATCCCAGTCCAAAAAAAAAAAAAAAAAAAGAAGAATAAAGAGCATCTTATCGTGGATTATTACTATCTTAATGCGGTAGTCCCATCAGTCATGATCCCTGTACTCAATATTATTATATGTAATGAAAGTCAGTAGATTCTTGCTGCTTTGTATCCTTAAGCTAAAATATACCCGAAAAATTATGGTACCTATGGAACCATTACATTTCACTACACTTCAGGCAGTTGTACTAGCATTGGATACCCTGGCCTGGCCAAAAAGTTATCGCACCTTCACATTTATGTAAACTATTGAGCTGTTACACAAGAGTTGTCCCCTTTGGGGTTAGTAGAAGGCAAACAAGAAATAAAATAGACAGACACAAATTCTTTTGTCTCAGTAGTACTCAGATGGATAAATCAAAGTTGTATATGTCTTTCCATGTGCTGAGACCACATTACAAAACCTTGCCAGAACACTCCTTACTCCTTTCCACTACAAACATCATTAACTGCAACCGAAGCACATATTTCATTCCTTAGAAGACCCAATATCAGGCTCTTTAAAGAGGCATTAAATACCCTTGTCATATAAAAATAGTGTCTTTAAAAGACAAAATGATGTCTTCAAATAACTTCTTTGAAAATTCCAGTCCAAAAGTAAACTACTAATGATCTCTATCATGTCTCTACATCATAAATCTATCACTATTACTTGATCAACTCATATTTAATTCTTTGACCACCTCCATTTTTCTCCATTTCATTCAACTGCCTTTTCTGCTGACTTCATTCCTTAAAAAATAAATTCAATAGTCCATGTCTCACCAAGCAAAGTTTCTACTTTCTTTTATGTGTGTGTGGGGGTGTTTCCCCCAATTGACTCTCTGATATTTGCATCACAAAAACCAGGAACCTTTCAATGAGAATATAGGGAAAACTGGAGATTGGTAGGTTAGACATTCATATTCCTTAATATTAACTATACCCTCACATTTTTCACAGTAAATATTTTTTTCTTTTCAAATGTTTGACATCCTAATTATGTTCTCATTCACAGAAGATGAACAACCCTTTATTTCACTGAAAAAGAGTCAATCATCAAATAGGGACTTTCACCTTATTGATATCTTAAGTAAAATTAAAAGGCATGACAGATTTGAGAATCTCAACAAAAACCTACCAAAAGAAACCTGAAGAAAATCATGCCACAAAAGATTGTAATCAAATTGCTAAAAACTTGGAAATGTCATTAGTATCCAAAAGAAAAAGATAAGTGATGTGCAGAGAAACATCTCTAACGATGATTGTAGATTTCTAATGTGGCAAGAAGAAGAGTATGACAAAGAAGGATATTGATAACCCATGATTGTGAGCCTAGTGAAAATATATTCATAAAATATAGTTGCAAGAAATATATCTTCAGACATTCAAAAATAGAAAAAAATCATCACTTTCAGATGGCAGGTCTGTAAGAAATGTTCAAAGAAGACCTTCAGGCACAAGTAAAACAGTACCATGCAGAAACAGGGATCCACGAGAAGGAACTGAGAGCATAATCACAACACTGTTGAAAGGATGAAGAAGCATTGTGACTGTTAATCTTGATGTGCCAACTTGATTGGATTAAGAAAGGCCTAGCAGATTACTGACACATACTTTTGGGTGTGTATGTGTGATCCGCAGAGGCACAACCTCTATATATGTGGACTATATTTGGGCCATGGCTCTTTGCTCTCTGTGACCATTCTCCTCTCATCTTCCTGATCTCTATGAACTTTGCTCCCAAACACCCTTCTACCTTGATGTTTGTGCTGCAGAACCAGCTGGCTACAAACTGAATTCCCTGAAACCATGAGCCAAATTAATAAGCTTCTCCTCTTTTAAATTGTGAGTAGTTGGACACTTTGTCTCAGCAATGGCAAAGCTGACTAATTCAAGCTTTTTTTTTTTTAGCTAAATGTACTATAAAACAGAGAAGTGTATTATTTGAAAATTGGCAAATTTCTATAAAATAGAAAGCCTAGGGAATTTTACAAATTTTTTAAAATCCAACAGTGCTTCCTAAGCTTCCAATTCAGTATGGGTGAATAAAAGGAGCACTGCAGAGCCCCTCGAATTCATTCTAGATCCCAGGGAGCTCAAATTGAGGTGATAGTGAGCTCACTTGGTTGAAAAATTGATTAAAGAATTATGAGCCTCTATAATCAATCAAACCTGTTGGAGCCAGCTTTTGCTCTAGAGCTAAACTGATAATTTTAGAATCTCATAGTGCAAAAAGGAGTTATAAATAAATTTCTATTTTCAATGACACATCAAACGGCAAGGTCGTTATTGAACATATGTTACTCATTCTTTCCAGAAAAGTATCCCTGACAGTATATTCTCTCACTCTTAGAACTTTGTATTATTGGGGTATTTTGCAATTGCTGTTAGTCTTATGACAAAGATAAGAAATTTCATTCAGCAGATCAACACACTGTATCCATCAATGCTTCAACCGTGCCTGTCTCTTGTGAGCATGAATAAATGTCAAATATTCAAGCTGTTTGACAAGAATAAGCAATATAAAACTAAGGGAAAATTCAAACATGTGAACTAATTAGGAAACAGGAAAAAAATTTAAATAAGTAAAATTTGTCTCCAGAGAGAAAAGAAAGAGAATGTCATATCTATAATATTAGAATGTGTTGTCGTGAATAAGAATCAACATTAGAAAATAAAAATATTATTGCTCTAAAGGATCAGAAGATGACTAACAGCATACACTTGCCAGAGAACTGATAAAATACAGGAGTAGAAAAATATGCTTACATGCAAATAGTTTAAGAGGATCAGATAGATTTATTTGTGTCAAATTCTTTTGTTAAAAAATGTAGGACATTATATAACCATTAAAATATCAGTGTTGACTTGTAACTTCATAATGCCTTAAGAGTTTGCCACATTTCAAGTAAAAATAATAAAAATGGCTTCAACATCAATGAATGCACAACCTGCTTTCTGGAAGATATGGGAGATTCTAGGAAACCCCTGTTGGTGGATGGTAGTACAGACATCTAATACTGTATTCCATGGAAACTCAGAGAATCTGAGGATCTAAGCCAATGAAGCCCATCTCTCCTGCCAGCCACAGCCCAACAGAACTCATAATTTATTCCTTAATATTTGTTGTATAAGGGTCTTTGATATTTTTAAATGACTGTTTTAACTTAATGCTTTATCTTACATTATAGTCAATGAAACCACTTGTACTAATCAACAATCAAAAGGCAGTAGGAAAATTCTGGTTTAAACTGTAACATTTTCTAACTCGCTTCTTAGAAATAATTTAAAAATAGGTAATAATAATGTAACTGTCCCATGCTTGTCTGCCTCATTATTGTTGAAAGGACAAAGGGATTTTCTTTCAAAAGTTGTGGTATATCTTTAGTGGGATTCTCCCACTCCCACCCTCCCACATAATGTGCTATGCTGTACATTTTACTTTCTTTTCCAAAGAATGCTCCTTTATTCAAACACCCTCAGACTTCCAAAAGTCTTTGTTCCTTATAGCTACTTACTTTTCTTTACAACCAAACTTCTAAAACCAGAGTTTATACTTAAAATTTACATTTTTCAGCCCCAATCTCTTTTCAGTGCTCCCCAATCCAGCTTTTGCCCTGACTGTCCCAATCAAATTGATCTCATAGAGGACATCAAGGGAGCCCTTATTCCTGCATCTTCGTCATTTCTCCACTTCTGTGTCCCCTGGACTGTGAGTATTTGCCGAGTTGCTGAATCATCCCCTTTTCTAGACACTGACTCCATTGAAGTATAGGACATCACAAACTTCTGATTTCCCACCTTCCTGTTTCACCCAACTTCAAAGTTTGAAATAGCAATCTTTTTTTCTCAGCATTTCACTGAAAAACTGATTTTTTCCCTGTTTTCTCAACAAAATGAAATTGCTATATCTCATTTTGCAATACTGCAATATTTTAGTAAGCATATTAATGAATCATCAACATGTAAAGTCAATGAAAAGTGACTTTCTCTTCTGTGAAATATTATTTGGTAAGTTGGGTTTAGATAAATTTGATTGATTACTATTTAGTGAAAAGCTGACCATGAAATACTGCTTTTGTTTTCTCTGACTGCACTTAAATATTGGTTCTCCTCAGGGTTCCCTTCTTCCTCTAGAACAAAGTTTTATACAAGGGATTTGAGACTGAATATGGCTTCACAGTTTCCTTAATTAGCACAGTGAATGAATTTTTATCTTTATTTTGACTAAATTTTTCCTCTTTTTATTCAAAATTCATGATTCTCCCCACCTGATAGCCTTTGGCATCCTGATTGCTTCTCCGTAAACTTTCTACCCTCATATTCTACTGATGATCAGGTATGTAATAACTGTAGTTCATATATCTCTGTTCATCTGCTCTGCTGCACTCACTATTAATTCCTTTAGCTCAGTTCATCAAGATAGCTCAACCAGATCCCTACCAGTGCATCAAAAGTAGGTTCCTTTTCTGGTCTTTTTCTAACTCACATCCAGAATGTACTTTTTACAGTGACAATGTATTGTGCCAGTCCTTTGATTATAACATATCAACAGCTCTATACTGTTCTAAAAAGACAAATACATATAATTTTGTATAGAAGTTCCCCCATGTTCTGCTACTCCTTGCTCTCTGATTATCTTGTGGAATTTTTTTTTTCGCAATCACAGGGGACTTTTAAAAATGGGAATTTGTGACATGCTGTAACTTGTCTCTCTCTGCCCCAGCCCATTCTGCCCTTCTTCTAGAATAATACAGACACTTTGCTGAAGATTGCATAGTCTAGCCTATCCTGCAGTTAAGTGTGGAAATAAGACCATGTTAGTACCAATAAAAGATGGAAATTATGTTCAAACTTTCACTTCATTTTCCCATAGGAAAATTATTATCATCACCTTTCTTTCTTCCCAAGGGATAGAAGATAGACCAGGAACTGAGTAAGTGTCCCTAGAACAATATCTCAGGAACAATAGAAAGAATTGCATCTGGAAATAACTTTCTGAGCTCACAACAGTTTTCTCGCTTTAAATCATTATCAAACTCAAACTCCAGATATTTACATATCAGATAAACACTTTGTTTTAGAATCTTTTTGTAACAGAATCTGAGCCTGCAACTTAACTGCTACAGTAAAGAGGAAAGACTTAGGCTTTTCCAATGTTCAAAGCATACTAAGAAATTGCAAATATAGTTTCAAAGAACAGGGGATAAACAAATGAATGTTTCTGTATCAGAAGTACTTGGATTTGAGCAAGTTTTTACAAATTCCAGTTAAATAAAAGACTATTGCAGTCTCTCATATCTGGGCCCATTCACAGGTATTTCCTTTACTAGACCACACTTGGAATCTTGTTTTTCTAGGAAGACTTCTGCCATTAATTCAAATTGCAACATAATATATCATACAGGAAGTTTTTGCTAAATTATTTATTATATCAAAATTCAAGGGCTCCTTTTATTTTGTAGCATATGCATTAGTTCAGGTGCCTTATAATACTTGATTAGCTGCCTGCATTCTCTGCTATACTGTGAAGAAAGGGATATACTGTCAGTAGCATGTGAGGTTATAAATGCAAAGCCTACTTTACTATATGGTAGGCTATCAAACATTTAAATCATAAGTATAAATCAATAATAAAAAATGCATCTATTATTCTGACCTCCACTTCTGTCAAATCTTAACAAGGTGCAATTAAATAAAAGTTGTATGAAAATATGTCACAGCCCAACAAGTTGTACTCACAGCACTTTTCTAATCATAACTTCTCCCTCCCCTCCAAAGTGAACACAATCTTGAATTCTAACCTCATAGGGTAGCTTTGACTGTGAACTTTAATAAGCAGAATCATTCACTATCAAAATAAAATGTGTAGGAGGAAGGAAGAGTAGGAGGGTGGGAGAGAAACACAACAGAAAACTAAGTGTTGTAAAATCTGAATAATTACACATGGGAACCCACATACAGAAATAATTAACTTATTTTGTAATGAAAATGGCTTTATCCATTAATACAAGGTTTTTATTATTTTCAAAGTACCTTCTATTAGTATTATTTTACATTCTTTTAGTAATTTTAAAGACTCAATTGGTGGCTTATATTAAGAAAAACAAAACAAAAATCTAAATGCTATGAATTTTTTTAAATGTATGAATGAATTTTAATAATAGTTTCAACAGAGAAAATGAACAAGTCTTAAAAATTAATGCTTGCCAATATTCTGTTACTAAATTTTTAAAGTACATTTTCTCAAAAATCATTCCCCAACATTTTAATATCCAATGTTCATAAACAATAAATTTTGATAATTTATAATCTATATTCAGCTTGTATACAGCATTATATACATTTTCCTTCTTTTCTTATTTCTCAGTATAAGAGAGCAACTTACACAATTATTTCCTCAACTGCTATCTTATAGGAATAGCTTTTACCCTGTGAGATGTACTTCTATCCGCAGGCTGGAAGTAAGTTTTCACAGTTCTTTATTATTAAGGTAATAATTGTTGGTATCCCAAAAAGTTTATAATTGACATTATCTAAATGCTGTTATCTTTATTTAAATATAAAAGCTATTTATTTTCCTTTAAATAAGGAGAAAATAAGTGGGTATTATAGGAATGGACTGTATTTCCAAAAAATATCTGTTCTGCCTTTAGCAGACTCATAAACTCAGCAGGCAATATTCAATCTATTTTGTATATCTATCACTCAAAATGGATTTGAACAATTCTAAGCTTTAATATCACATTTCTCATAGTGTTTTGCTTTAAAAATGTATGAAAAGATTTGCTCATAGTCACATTTTCATAAACAATTGATTCAAGAGATAACATTTTATACCATTCCATCTTCTTTGAACCATCACATACATTTACATGTAAACACACACACACAAATGTAAAAATATATATTCACATAAAATATATTTATATATATATATATATATATATATATATTTTTTTTTTTTTTTGGTACTGGGGATCGAACTCACGACCTTGCACTTTCCAGGCAGGCGCTTAAGCCACTGAGCTAAATCTCCAGCCCTACATAAAATATTTGAAGCCATATAAATTCATATATAGCTATTTTCACATCCAAGTTATCTTTCTTTTTGGAAACAGAACAAACATGCATTATCAAAAAGTAATTATTTCCATAACAATTAACTTCTAGAACTTTTTTTAACATTCTGACTTGATATAACTTTGACAATCTTCAGTTGCCATAAATTTAATGAAAAAAATAATCCTGAAATTTGAAAATTAGTATATTAATATCTGCGATAAATTTAACCTTAGTATTGTCAATCCTAATTTTAAAGTAACATAAGAAAGAAACTAACTTCACTGAAAATAATAAATTTAGAAAAATTAAAACATTGATATTATACTAAAGAAATTTTGGGAAAAGTAACTGTAATGGAGAAATAGAAATTATATTAAGAGATCCCTTAGTACATCTTTGACTTTTAATAAGCTCCACAGCACATAATGTCTGAAAATGCATTAGGCATATAAGTCACTATTAAATAATTTTACAGAGAAAATTTATATACTTCCACTTATTATCCTGTACCATGAGGAAATAAAAGTCTACTTGCTATTATCTACTTACAAGCAATCAACTCATTGCAAGCTTTCTCTTTTCTAGACCAAATCACCCCCATTTCCTCTACTTTTTTCATTAGTTGAATTTTAATCATCTTTTTTGGACCTCAAAGGCAAAGCTATAAAATGTAGCCTTGGAGAAAATTAGAATGGAAAGATAAGAAGTTGATCTAAACTGCATGTGGATGAAATCCAAACCACAGCAAGCTTTTCATGGTCCTTATTCATTGTAAAATCCAACACAATATAAAAGGTCGTCACATTTAATTTCAACACTACTCAACTTTTTGGCTAGTTTTCTTAATTTTAAGTTAGTCATTATACTTTCTGCTCCCTCACTTATGATTGCTATGTTTTTGAGTTACATGTTCAGGTAGTGTTAGATATTCCTACAATTTTGTTTAGTATGTTTTTCATCATAAATATATAATCCAACAAACTGCAGTAAGAGCTGATAATGGGGATCCATGTAAGCCCATCTTCTCAATTGTCTAATTTTTCAGTCAAAGTCATGGAAAACTTAATGTCTTCCTCTTGGACATTTACATCATTTAATACAGACTTCATTTTAAATTCAGTGGGACATTAAATATATAATTCAAATTTTTAAAGCAAAAATTTTATTCTCCAATATTTCTGTCTATGAATTCTCTGGGCATCTATTCAAAATAAAACATAAAATGGAACTGAGCAAGTCATTAGCACCACCACCTGTAGCTCAAATAAAAGTGACTTTCAGCAAGGCTTGAGAGTACACCAAGGTGTGCTGCTTGAATCAATGACAGTAGTAGAATCTCTTACATGCTTAGCTCAAGCCTACTTTACAACTTGTGAGCAACATTCCTAGCCAGAACTCCCGCCTCTGGTGCCTTAGAAGCCACTTCAAAAGAAAAATGAAGTCAGACACTGCTAATCAATTAGGTGAATCAATTTACTTTCCTCTGTACCAATGCATAAATTCAGTCAACACACACATTGCAGAGATAGCTCAGAATAAAGCCAGAGCAACAACAATAACAACAACAGCAAAAGTAGGTATTTATTCAACAAATATAACACTTTAAGAACATTGAGGAAAATATGGAAACATACCGTTTTTCCCAAAGCAAGGATTCTTTATGAAAGACAACTGACCATATACCTAATGTGGCTCTGACTCTAGTCTACACGTTTTGCCATTTCCGAAATTATATTCAGAACACACTATTGGACCTTTAAATAGCTTGGCATTTGCCATGAGAAATATACTGTAAGTGTGATCTTAGTTGTGTCACATTAGTGACTGAACAAATATTGATGAAGTTTAACTGCGACTTTTAGGGCAAGTGAAGATATATCTACTTTTAAAATTCATTTTCTTAGAAAGTGAATAAATGCATATTTTGAAACACATGTAAAAATGCAAATATGCACTAGAGTGGTCAACTAAGAAACCAAAACTGGACTAACTTCAGATAAAGCTGTATAGTACACATACAAATGTTTTAAGGTCAGATAGAAAAACCTATATTAAAAAAAACCTAGATTTTGTATTCCCTCTCCCAAAGGATGCAAATTTCACTTTGCATTTAAAGAATTATCTTGATGAGAAAAATAACTAAATAGAAATAAATCTGAAGTGTATCCAAATTTAGTGATTTGAAGTTATTTCCACTGTTTTATAACTTTGGATATTTCCCTACTTTTCTAAGACGACTACATTAACCTTGTGTAGATTTCTCCATTTGTTCATTTGTCCTCTAAAATCTCTCCTTAACACAAGAGCCCGAAAGATTCTTTCAAGGTGTAAGTCAGGTGAAGTCATGACTTGCTTTAAAATAGCTATGGTTTATAAGGCCGTCACACTGATTACAAGGCTTCGCCTTACCTGCCCTCTTCAATGTTATTTTTTATGCTTCTGCTGCCCTCTTAGGCTGCAGTAGGTATAAGAGGCTACTTGCTTTTCTTCAGATTATGCGCAGTACATTCTAATTCAGGCCCTTTGGCCTCGCCATTTCCTTCACCTGTCCTATTCTTTCCTTGTAACTGCTCAGTTAATACCCTCTCGTCACTCAAGTCTTTGCTCCCAACTCCTTTTCTCAACATGTAGCCTACATCCTCCTCCTTCATTTCATTCTTAAATATAATCTCCACATATCCGTGTTTCTCATTCACTGTGGTAGAGGTCTCAGTAAAGGTCTGGACCCTTAGTAGGTGCTTGATAATTGCTTGTTGAATGGAATAAAGCTTTCTTAAACATCAAAACACGAAAAAGTCTTGATGAAAGCAAAAGTCTTTCTACTACTGCATTACTGGAAATAAAAAGAAAAGGAGGTAGAGCACGATGGTGGGTTGTCATGAGACAGGGATTATAAGTGGCTTAAAATAAGGAAAAGACAGGAGAGGATAAATTCAAAAGGATTTGCGTCCTTTGTAAAATGACCTAATTACAACTGCTTTTCTTGACAGTGTCATCCTCTAACAATGTATGCAAGCCTGTCTTCCTTCCCCTCTGCCTCTGTGACTTAGGCCTTGACTTTTATTCCAATTATCAACGTTAGAGAACCATAATAAATTGAAGTAGCATGACCACACTGTGATAACCTTATTAACTTATTAATATGAAGGTGGATAAAGGAAATTCTGTCTCCCACTGGACTCAATATTCTTTTTCATTAATAGCATATGTACCAGATAATCTACAAGTTTTAAACTTCACAGAAGCAGAGATTCTCAGAGTTTGAATAAATGCGAAAGAACATCTAATCCAATTCCCAGTGTGATACTTAAATCTCTTCAATTCACTATCTCTGGAAGCAGCCTATTCTATTTGCAGAAGTTTCAACTCTTGCCTATGTGGACACAACCTATCAACCTCTTCTAATCTGGGTCCTCATTCTGTTCTTAAAGGACTGCAGAGAAGAGCTCCTCTTGTTTTTCCAAAGAGCAGCTCTTCTCACATCTGAAGACAGTTCTCAATTTATCTTTAAGTCTTCTCCTTTTCAGTATAGTTTTTAAAGAATGTTTCCTATAATTCAAAGCTTTCTCCACTTTCTGAAAGACCTCTATGTACATGAGGTTGTCAAAGTTCTTCCTAAGGTTGATATACAGAACTCATATTTCGTCTATCAAGCTATTCATTGGAAAAATACTATCAAAGTTGTACTCACAAATGTAATCAAACTTTTAATCAATTAACATGCTAAAGTCTATTAGAGAAGTGTGGTCCTCAAAAGACCTAAGGTATGAAAACATCAAATTTATGTAAAACTAATCTTTTCTTAGACTTAGATACATGACTTTTACATATGTCAACAAAAAGAATGATACAAAATCCAATGCAATGACTTTCAGGAAGTGCAGTGGAAACTACCATCTTGAGAAGTAATGGCAAATTAAGTCATTTATAGCTCTGGAATTTTAAGGGCTTGAGCAACATTAAGTCTCAAAACAAAGACTCTTTGATATAAAAACTTCCATGAGGTCTATGCAGACACCATAATGTAAGCATTAGCAAGCACCTAGCCAGTGTCCTGGCCAGTTTTCAAAGTCTTTCTGCTTTGACCTGCATGCTGAGAAGGTACCTTCTAAATGATGATTATTTAACAGATACAGAAACAAATTGTCCTGAATGCCTTCAGCCCTAGGTCTCACACCCAGGAAATATGTTTGGTGTAAAGTAGTAAGACTCAAAAGTATAACCTCAAATATTTTGTGCATGGGAAATTATATGTACTTGATACTTTATTTATTGAGAAAAATAATTTGGTAAAGAAATTGCCTTATAATTTCAATTTCAAATGTATCATTTAAAAATTAATGTAGACTTATAATTTTAAGAAGAAATATTACGTTTCTTTCCAGAATTAATATAATTAAGAGAACTTTTATTCCACTTTGTTTAAATGTTAATTGGTAAGCTTTATAATATTAAGTTAATTTCTTAGAAAAGCACCAGTCAAAAAAATCATGAAATAAATTGAATTAATTTACAAATCCAATTGTGAGACTACATATTATTCAACAATTACTGAAGTACAACTTGTAATAATAAAATTTATGAGATTTATAAGTATAACATTAATAATTTTACAATTAAAAGCTTAATTGAAAAGCTGATGAATCTTTATGAAAGTGATTATTATTTCCAAAAGCTAGAATAAGCTTTTAAGTAAGTTTTTTTTGTAATAAATTTATGCCTTGGAGCTATCAAAGTATATACTAATAGTACACAGTGTCAACTGTTTATTTTGTAAGAGAAAATATGCATTTATGCCATTTTTATGTATTTTAAAACTACTTATAAAACCATGTAGCCAATATAACTGTTCTCCATAAATAAACCAATAAAAAATTTTTTTAATCTGGTAGACATTCGCAGTTAATGATTTTCACTAAAGTATATGCCTATTACATTTCTCCTTTGAACACAATCCAATTTAACACACACAGGTTACAGGCAGCTGAACCAGTTAGAAATATTATAGGCAGTCAGACAGGGCTAGGCCCTCAAAAAACCTGGCACAGAGGACCAGATGTCTGATGACCTTGGAGGACACACACACACCTCTTCCTGCAGGCCAGATCTCATGACAAAGGATCAAACAAATGCATCTACTTCCTGGAGACTGATATTCTAATTAGTTCCTGCCTACCCTGGAGCCACTATCCCATCCCTCTAGGGTAAAGGACACAACCCCAAGAATCCTCACTTTCTAGGTGACTTCCTTTCCCATTTGTCCCTAATGTAATCAATTTTACCTGAACTGTTGATCTTATTGGCTAACTATAGTTATGTCCCACCTTATGTCCATCTGCCTGTGAGTTCCCAGTTTTCCCCCACCTTTGAACCCATGGTCTTACTCTATAAAAATCCTTGGAAAAGACAGAGTCGGGGCAACCCATTCAGGACCCCCTCCCGTCTCTCTTCAGACAGAAGCTTTCTCTCAATAAATTCTACTCTTCACCTCTATTTTTCCTAAAATTCATTCTTCAATTTTAGAGAACATGAGCTCATGGACATAGTAGGTTGGGAGTTTCATTCACCTATATCACACACACACACACACACACACACATGCGCACGTGAGCTAAGGTGAGTCAGTTTCATGGATGAGTTTACTAAACCATTCATAAACAGTTAATAATTATGCTATGTACATTATGCTATGTACATTTTTCTAAAGAGTAGAATAAAAAGTATTATTTTCCTGTCCATTTTGTAAGGCTAAGATTGCCCACAAGAGTCCTGAGTGGGCACACGTTTTAGTTGCACACATTGTGGTCCTGGACAGAATTAAGATACTGTAAATACAGGTGAGTTAATGGAAACTGACTAGCAACCAATTATCAGTGAAATAAAATAAAGCATATTACAGAGTGATAAGAGAAGACATTCAAAGTTCAATTTCAGGCATCCTAATCTAAATTGCTAGTGAAACATCTAACAAGATATGTCAAATGGCAATGGCTATGACTCTGTGACTCAGGCAGAATCTGCTGGGACATTTCAGAGTCTGTGGATGTACAGAATTGGGAATAAGAGAAATCAGCTGAGAATTTAATGAAGATAAGAAGTTCTGTAGTAAAGAAATGGAACCTGAGGATGGTAGATATTTAAAACGCAGAGTGAGGAAGATGATTGGGCAACCAGTCTGAGAAGAAGCATCCAGTATGTACTGAGAGAGACCACCTCACTCACAGTGCAGAGCAGGCTTTAGAGTTTGGTTTTCTATATTAACTTATGACTGTCCCAGGTCTAGGTGAAATCCCTAAGGAGTCAGCAGCTGGCATACAGAAATAGAATGTTCCACACCAATAGTCATGGTTGAGGCTTGCTATGGTCTGTGACACTGCGAGGTCTCTAAAGACAAGATAACATTTCAGCTGTGGGAAATGACTCTTTCACATTTTCAAGGTCAATACTGCCACCCTTTGCAATCAAACAGCCCTCCTGTTAAGCAAAGATTTATTGCTTGGAATGTCTTTGTTCCATACAAGGCACTGTTGACTTCCCTCACTCTTATCTCAGCTATTCATTCCGTGCATTTCTCTGCATGCTCTCCTATGTTACATACCCAAATAAATAGTGGGCAGTGCAGGGAAGTCTCTGTGTTAGCTATAAGAGCTCTGACATTCCCAGAATCCCTCCCACAATACTTGCCTATTGTCTTTTATTCTCTGTACACTCATCCATGAGATTGGGAGCACAGCCAGCTCCCCATAGTGGGGGAAATCAGAAGCAAAAAGTAATGCAGTTATTGATCACTGTATGGCTGGAGGAGGAACAGACTCTTGAGCCTATAGCCTGTTACTCATTAGAAGTTTACTTTGTGCTTTATTCTGAAATATTCAGAAATTTAAAAGCAATTTTTGCTTAAAAAATATGACTTTTCCCTTAGGTCTGCAGATGCCCAATAATTAACAGGGGCAAAAAAAAAAAAAAAGCATAATGAAGTTGGCCTTCATTTTGTATTCTTTGTTATCTTTTTTATTACTACTACATTTTTGAGGTACATAATGTATTATTATCTTAAAACTTTATCCATACTCTTCTCAGATGTGTATGTAGGGTATGAGGCATAATCAAAATATACAGTGAATGGTTAAATGTTTAAAAAAATTATGACAGTAAAATATGCATCGCTATTAACCCCCCTCAAAATACTTCTCACTTTGAACACACATTTTCCATAATTTTCATCATATTCTAAAGCAGTTCTAGACATCCTCCCAGTGAATGCCTTTAGTTGTGCTGTTGTGGCTGCCCATGACCTCCTGAACTGATTTGTAAGATTTACCATCCATGATTATTTTGAAGTGGGGGAAGAATCCAAAGTCTTACAATATCATATCGATTAAATAAGAAGGATGAGGACACAATATAATGTTTTATAAGCCCGCCTTTCCATTGAATGGCCCTCAATAGCAACATTCACACTACAGTTGCTCACACCTCATGAAGACACGCACTACAGAGGGCTTCCAGAGCCGCTTCAGGAATTGTCAAGAGTGATTGTGTAAGTGTTCAGAATGAAAGGAAGTATTTTGCCAGGATTAATAGCAATAAGTCTTTTACTATAATTAATTTTTAAAATTTATGTATTCACCATATTTTTATCACAGTTTATGTTATTCATTTTATATCTATCTAAAAGCTGACAAAACAAGGTTGACTAGCCCTGAATTTATGTAATCTCATCCCCTGGAGACTGAGGAAACCAAGATAAGGGATTTACAGGAGCATTCACATATACCCAGAAGTCTCCAGTCATTGCCCTAAACCCATGAGCAGCTAAATCCCAAAAAAAGCACAATCCAACATGACTGAGACCATCAAAAACATGGACAATTCTTATATGGGGATGGAAAATGCCTCAAGCCATGAGAGTTCCAGAGATAGGAAATGAGGACAGAGATAATAATCAACAGGGTCCTAGTTCATCACACTTTACGCTTGAAAGCCAGGCTCTCGCTGAATGCTTCCACCAGTCAGAAGGGCTCTCTAGCTGCTCTAGATGCTGATCTTTCCTGAGTTTCTTACTCTCCTTTGTTAAGGGCCAGCCTAGGTTTTTTCAGCTCCTCAAGCTAACATCCCTTACCATTTTCTCTTACTTTCTAACTATAGATTTTTCATGTAAATTTGTACTTTAGCTTTAATTTCTATTATCACTTTGTAAGGACTTAGATGGTCATCAACAGAAGTACCCCAGAAACAAAGTAAGAAAGCGGTCTAAGAAAGAAGTGACCAAGTGCCCTGGGAGTTTAGGTTAGGTAAGGATTTGACTCCTTCAAAATACCGTGACAAGATATGGAGACAAATAGTATGGTAACTTTTTTTTTTTTCTCAGTACTAAGGATTGAATCCAAAGCCACTGTACTGAGCCACATCTCTTACAAATTTTATTTTTCTTTGAGACAGGGTCTCATTAAGTTTCTAAAGTGCCAACCCTGGGCTTGAATTTGTGATTCCCTTGTCTCAGGTTTTCAGAATGCTAAGATTACAGAGATGTACCATCACACCTGTTGATACGGACACCTTTCAAGAAATTCTGCTAGAAAGAGAAGCAGAGAAATTAGGTGGTAGCTGGGTTAAAGATTTAATTAGAATAAGGGGTGTTTCCATGTGAGTGAAAATACTGCATGTGTATCAGCTAACAGATATGATCCATTAACCAGAAAACAAATTAATGATACAAGAGAGGAAAACAGTAATTGTAGGAATAAATGCCCTTAACAGAAAGCAGGGCACGACATCCTATGTTTAAGTGAGCAGTTCTACCATAGTAATAAGAAAGAAAATACACTTTGATGGAGGAGGATATGAAAGCAATGAGGCTGGACATCTGTGATGAAATGGGAGGTTCTTTTCTGATTGCTTCTAAAAAAGAAGAATTGAAGGTAAGAGAGAAGAAAAAGTGGACAACAGTTGATTTTACAAAGCAGAAGACTTGGGGCTGGGGATTTAGCTCAGTGGTAGAGTGTCTAGCAAACTGGAAGCCCTGGGTCCTTAGCACCAAAAAATAAAAAACAAAAAAATCTAAAATAAAGAAGAGTCCAAAAAAAAAATAAAATAAAACAAGACAACAAAGCAGAAGACTAAACTGACTCAGAAAACAAGGCCAAGTTTGCCAAGGCAATGCTGTAGCCCCTTGCAGTGCGCAGCCACATTTAAAGGCAGCTGCGTTCCCTTAGCTGTGCCACCTTCAAACACTGTCAGCACGTGTGAACAGGTCACTGCGCATCAAACCCACTTAGGAATGTTTTCCCTGACCAGTAAAAGAGAGGAAACTAAAAGCTAAATTTAAAATAGTGACACATGCTTCTGAATTTTGAAATGGAAACATAGTCTTGCTCTATTCATGTGACCTAAAATTATTTAACGAACAACTTACATACTTTGGTAATCTCTTTCCATCTATATGAAAATAGATAGGAGCATTTATGTGTATATAGAGGGAACACAAGAAAATGTATGGACATATACCAGATTATTGGTTATTATTTTGCTTCTTTGTTCACTTTAGAAGGCTTCTTTTTAAAATTTTATTTGTACACGTGTGCAGTGCACAATGATCACATTCCACGTGCAGAGCTGGCACACATACACAGCACATCTCGACTCTTTTTTTGATCCCCTTTCCCTCCTCTCTCTCTCCCTCCATCTCTTAATGTTTTTTTTTTTCCTTTGCAGAAGATCTAGCTCCTTGCTCCTTAATATCTATCTTTTCTTTTGCTCTGTATAGAAATCTTCTTTACAGCAATCTTTCTTTAATTCCCAGACGTGATAGAAGGAAGTATTTACTGTTCTAATTCCATAGTACCATGCTGAGAAATGGACTCAGAGCAGGCTGAATTAGCCTGAATTACAACTTTGAGTTGTAATTCATATCATATAGTGCCTTCTGCAATCACATGGTGCATTGATGTTTCCAAAACATCAAAAAATCAGGTACTCATGGCTAGGTAAAGCATTGCTAGCACCTAATCACACAAGGTCATGTACAGGAAAGGACCAATCTGATAAAATTAAGATGCATACATTAAAAGCTAGACTGGGCATAGAAAATGATGCTTTCAGAAGATTTTATATGACTCATCCATTCATCTGAAGTTATTATCTGTAAATCTCTGTTCCGTAATGAGGTCTGTTTTGTGACAGGGATCATGTACCTTTTTCAATCCTAGATACTTACAGCATATCTTGCAAAGTCACCATTCAGAGTTTGTGGCTTTAGGTCTTGAAGGATTTTTCCTTACAACCTAATTATTGTTCTCAGGAAACCCTTCAGTTTCATAGAAACCACAAATAACCTTTTGCAATTCTTTCTTTCTTTTCTTTCTTTTCTTTACTTTGCTTTTCTTTTCCTTTTTATTTTTCCCCTTCAAGTGTCCAAGTGGCCAATCCGAGAGCTTTATTCAATTCTTCTAGCTGCTGATTGGCCACAGCCCTGTCACCCATCGCTAACTGATGCACCAGGCTCCTCATCACCGGGTTGTGTATCACCTATAGCAATTTCCAAGGTTCTTGATTTTGTCCTTCTTAAAGCCCTAAGATCATCCAGATGCCTCCAAAATGCCCTGCTCCTTCCAAACCTTCATTAATACAATATTTTATTAAATTAAATTACATAATGGGGGAAGCATAGCGTATTTAGGATTGAAACTATAAAAATTAGCATTTATAGTCATTTTTCTGACCATACCTGAAATTCTCAATATTTCACAATTTATGGGTGCTCTAGGAATGTAACCCCTGCAAATTTCAGGGGTCCACCATATACTTATTTCTCAGTTATGACTTCTGACTACATACAATACAATTTTGTATGTTAGGTTAAAAAGGTTGAATTGTAATAATTTTGCTTATATACAATTTTTCAATTGACCAATAATCTCTCAATAGCCATTAATACACGTGTTCATGAAAATACGAAATTTCCCTGTTTCCATCCCACTACACTAAACTCAGAGCTTCACTATGCATTATCTTTCTCATATTATCTTTTCTTTCAGGAAAAGATTATTCATTTCTCTTTTAAAAACAAAAATATGATACTCATTTTTCATTTTTAATTCCTTCAGAATTGTAGGCTTTCTCAGAGTTTTTGACAATCCCAGTTATACCCTTCATTATATGGTCCTGATCAAAGACAGTGTCACCCCTCTCTGATTAATTCCATCTCTGCTAATCTGAGTCTTTAGGTTTCTACTTCATCATCAATACCATCACAATTCTCATCATCATTTAATCAATGTTAATATGCACAGTGGTGCCCTAAAGCACTTTGCTATGCATTGTATAGTGACAATAATAATAATAATTTGAAAGATCTATAATACTGTGAACTAATTTTTTAATTTTTCCACATTTAATCTTGAAGCTCCTACATGAGCAACATTTCATTTTATAATTCTTAATAAATAATACATTTCTGGCAAAAAATCATTTTATTATGCCTAACATGATAATGTAGTTCAAGTCAACTCATATCCTCAGAGATTTTAAAATAAATTAATGATCAACATATAATTTTGCATACAGTGTCATACAAATAGAATTATATGTTACACATAGTGTGTAGACAAATATAAAACATACTATTTTCATATATATAGTTACATATCTAAAAAAATATGGATTATAAAAAATAGAGATCCTGGAATCATGCTTGACTAAATGTGTAATTATTTTCATTTTATTTCGTGATAGTTTTACTGGAAACTTAGCAATATATTCAATATATGATGGTCTAACTTTAGTCTGCTGTGAATAATATAAGCAGATGATTTATTTGTCACTTTCTGTGCAATGTCTTATAAATTCATATGCATTTAGTTAACTTTAAATGACATTGCTCAGGCAATTAAGGCAATTTCATTGCCATAGTGTTATTAAAATGAATTTCCTCATGCCAGATAAAGGTTCTACTCAACTCCTTGTTAACTCTTCTTACAGATTTGTATAATTTTTTCTGGGTTCACAAAGGTCTTGACAACATAGCTAATTGGATCCTACCAAACAGTTAAACACAGTAACAATTTCTTAAATTGCAAATTTTAGAATTGGAAAGGTTCAGAAAGGTCATCTTGTTCAACCTTTCACACAAGGATGAATTCTTCCTTCAGCATTCAAGCATTTAAGTGTAGAATTTTTAAAGTTTCATTTTTTTAAAATTTATAACATATTTAATCCTTCAATCTTTTTCTTGCATGTTTGGAACTGAGAAAGTAATTAAAGGCACATAAGAAATAGTTCCTTTAAATATGTGGTAATGCAATTAGGAGGATTTCTTCAAAGATGCATTTAATTATGGAAAGCAAAAAAATGGAATACTCTAATTTTTCCTTATTTAAGCAAAAATAATTTATTTTAAAAAATAAAAACGACAGTGTTTGTTTTTCTTCACCTCTTAGTCTGCTCAAGCTGCTATACAAAATGCTATAGATGTACCTGGTAGTTTAAACAACAGAAATTTATTTCTCCTTAACTAGCTACATTAACTCCTTCCTAGGACATTTCTGCATATTAGAGCCTAGATCTAAAAATGACTCAAAAATAAATAAATAAAAATAAAATGACTCCCAGGGCATTATGTATTCGGAAGGTGACTAAATTATGGGGTATTACAGCTGATTTGCTGTTAGGATGTAGGGTCTGGTTAGAAGAGGTGAATGACTGTGAGTGTGAACCAGATCTTATCTCTCACCTTGGTTGTTCCTCCCATTGTCTCTGATTCCAGCTACCATGCCATCTGGCCTTGTAATCATTGAACTATGAACTGAAACATGAGCCAAAATAAACCCTTCCTCCCTTAAACTGTGGGTGTCATGTATTTCGTCTCAGCAATGAAGGAAGCAACTAACACATCCCAGTAGCCTAATTATCTGCTACTAGGTCTCAGCTCTTAACACACCAAAGCTTGGTATCATCTAATTAGAGACCAAGTTTCCCAACCATGATCCTTTGGGGGATACATTAAAACTGTACCCAAACCGTAATAGGTGTCAAGCCTATTCAATGCGAGAAGCTCTAAAACTTAGAAAAGAACACAGAGAAATCTTTATGAAATGGATTTGGCAACGATTTCTTGAATATAAAATTAAAAGCAGTGGATGAGGGGCTTTGGAGCGGAGTCTGCTTACCAGCATGAGCAGTTGCAGCAAGGTCGAAAGTCCTCCTGCGCCAAAAGCGGGGGCAAAGGCCACACTGAAGCCCAGGTCCGCGCTGCTCACAAAGACGCCTCACACAGCCTGGATCCGCCAGGGTTCCAGAGCCCGGGAAAGCACTCAGGTGCCCCGGTGCAGCCTGGAGCCGGTGGTGTGGCTCAAAGGCAGCTGCTCCTGTAGCCTAAATCCAGGACGCCTGACGCCTGCCCTTGGTTTGGGCCGCGGGGGACCCTGTGGTGACGACCACCAAGCTCGGCCCAGGCAGGGCCCGGTCTTTCTCAGAGCGCCTGGCCACAGACGCCATCTTTGTGAGAACTGTGGGGACTGTGGGGAGGCCGGAAAATGGCCCCCGCGGCGTGGCCCAGAAAAGCGCTGTAGCTCCGCGGGGTGGGTGCCTCAGGCCGCCGCTGGTGGGCCTCCAAAGAAAGGGGTGATTAGGGAGTGTACCCCCGGCTTGGTGGGGGAAGAAAGGAAAAAGGTGGAGGCGCCTTCTGGGTCGGGCCCCTCAGCGACTCAAGGCAACATGGTCACCCTGGAGATGGTCCAGCTTCAGCTGGAGGCCTTGAGCCTGCAGGCAGACAGGATCTACTTCAAACTCTGGCACAAGTTCGGGCAGCGGCGACTCCCTATGTGGAGCACCGCAATGACCTCATCAAGAAGATCTCAGGCTTTTGGCAGCAAGCTTTCCAAAAGCACCCCCAGCTCTCTGCCTTTCTCAATGGCCAAGATGATAAGTACTAAGCTATTTGAATAGCTTGGAAGCGGAGGAACTTGGCCTTGCTAGATTGGGCTACAAAATCAAGTTCTACTTTGTCCCTAACTCCTATTTCCAACATAAGGCGTTCATCAAGGAATATGGATGTGAGCTTTCCAATCAGGTGGTTTCTCATTCTACTCCTATCCAGTGCCTCCCAGGGTACGATCTGCACTCCATGACTCAGGGAAATCCAGAAAAGAACAGTAGCTTCCTTGGGTGGTTTGTCAACCACACTTCTATTGAGTCTGACAGGATTGTTGAGATAATCATTGAGGAACTATGGCCCAATACTCTGCATTACTTCCTTCTGAGTAGAAGAGCCCATGGAGAGAAAGCAAAGGAAGGTTGGCCAGGCCCAGCAAAGTAGCCATGGGAGACCCCTGCACCAGGGTAAAACCATCCAACTGATCCTGTGCAAGTGTCTCTACTACCTCCTGTGGGACCTGTTCCTGGTTCTCTACAGGTATGTTTTGGCTTTCTGTGTTCTCTTCATCTTGGCTATGTGCTGTAGTCCATTTGGACGTTAGCCAGAATATGGCACTTATGATTATGTTCTGTCTCACTGTAGCCTTCCTGTTTTGTTTTGTTTTGTTTTGTGTTCTTAACAATAGTGTCACATGTTACATGATCTCACCCTGCTGTTTTATGTTAAGCACTTTTACTTGAGATGTGTCCTGCCTTTCTGTACATTACCTGGACCCTATTTTTCATTCTGGCCTTCCCTGCATGTCTTCAACATAAACATTTTCATGTCATTCTTCAGGAGGACCAGAGAATCCTCAAGCTGTGCTACTTCATGGCCAGTGACTTGGTAGGCTTCAAGTTCATGCTGACCATGTACTTTATCAATGGGAAGCTTTACCATTACCACTGCAAAATTAAGCCAGTACATATGATGAGCCAGACTTTACTATCATGCAGGCATGGGAGCACCAACTAAGGTGCCCCCTACCTTATCTCTAGCTTTAACAGCAGAATGGCACATAACTGCTGGGCTTTGATGGACAGTAAGCCATGTGCTCTTCACCGTCCTGTGTCTTCTTGCCTCTGGTCATGTCTGATGATGAACCTTTGATATTTGGCTATGCTTGGTGACTTTGGCCCTCATTGGCTTCCTGCTCAACAAGGACTTCAGGAATTGCCTATGGACTCAAGAACCCTGCCAGTGCAAGAGACACACATCTGATCTCTCCAGACTTCAGGACTCTAGTGGCTAAGACTGGTGTGAGGGCTGGTATGTGTGGACACATGCTCACTGTCTTCATGCTGTGACTCTAGGTGAGGGTGGGCCTGGGCCCCACCTTTGTCAACTAAATACCTTTATCGACTTACTCTAGGATATGACCAAGGTACCGTAAGGAAGGCACTGTGGAGGAGGTGTTTCTCATCTGTGGACTGCTGCCCACTTGACTTTATCTCATTTCTCCATGGTATTTCCTTGACTTCCAGACCTTTCTCCCACTCTACCTTCCAATTTCTGTCTTTCTTCCTCTTCCTACCACCTTCCTTTCCCCTCTGCTCCTTTCCTTTCTTCCTTTATTTTATTGAACTTTTTTTAATAGTACCACAACTCAGGCAGAGAAGAGACAAAGCAGTGTTTTCTACATATAGACCACATACAGCTGGGGACCGCTCTGCACAATCTTATACTAGGCTGAAATAGTCAATGAAACCAAAAGGCCAAGTGCATCCAGATTCTGGGCCTCACACCTACTTTATAGTTTTGAAGTTGAAAATTCAAGCCAATTGTATTGTGGACTAGTGTCTTACTTTTGTGTGTGTGTGTGTGTGTGTGTGTGTGTGTGTGTGTGTGGAGGGTGCACTAGGGATTAAACCCAAGGCCTATGCACCTATATCCTCAGCCCTGTAAAAAAAGTTTGTGTTTGTGTGTGTGATAAGATTTCACTAAATTGCTAAGTTTGCTAGGCTGGGCTCAGTCTTATAATCTTCCTGCCTCAGCCCCTCACACTGTTAGGGTTACAATCTGTTCTGGTTCTGACTTTTGGTTATGTGTTTCTCAAGATCCAGGGGCCTGCTGTTGCCTCGTCCTTTGTAGTAGTTTCAGCTGCCTGGATGATTAATCCCAGCTTTCCCACTCTGATAGTCCGTTGCTCTGTACTTTCAGATACTGCAGGGATAGGCATTTGTCTCCACTACGGAGGACTCCAAGGTGCATTTAGGGGATGGGAATCTGCTCTAGATCTTCAGGTTATTTCCAGTAGCTGGGCAAACCGAGCTAGGCCCACCCTGCCCAGGCCAGTCTGCGTCCTCCTTTGCCTCATCCCTGAGGGTGGAAAGGAGGATTAGGTCTACATCTGCACTCCCCAGATTCCATTACCTTAGTTAGAGTAGACCTCAGTCTAAGTTTTACAAGGGAGTCCTTGGCTGAAAATTACAGTAGAGGAAAGCTAGTAGGGAAATTGGAGCAAAAATGTGGAGCAAGCATGAACCTGGTAAGGGATGGCCCTGGGAAAGCTGACAGAAATAGCCTGAGAAGCTGCAGTGATAGAAGATGGATAAAAAGAGTCTTCCTCAGGGTCAGGAAGGGAGCATTAAAAGAGTTGTTGATAAGATGCCTAAGCTCTAGAGTTTTTTCCAATTTGCATCTTATTCATGGTTTTTGTTTTGTTTTGTTAGCTTTTTTTTTGCATCCCAGAAATAATGTTACTTTGGCTGCTTCCTCTTTATTTCTAGAAGTGAGCTTGTATACGTGGATGATTAACGCTGCATCGCTGTGTATTTTGCCTCTAAAATCTTAAACCACTTTCTACATTTTTGCCCAAAATGTACAAGTCTACTTTTTTAAAGAAACTGTTTTGCCTTTTGTTGTGGAGATTTTCAGAAACACAGAGGATAGTCCTTGGGTCCTATGTGCCCATCACCTGGTCACAGTCACCCTAGTTTCATGTGTAGTTTCTTCTACCTGTGATGTTTACTCAAAGTCCAGCTGGAGAGACTGGGACCCTGGTGGTGATAGCCATGGGGTGTACTATCATTATCACATGTACTTTTTGCTTTCAGTGTTAACTAATGAAGTCCCAGTCCTTAGAATGGTCCTTAGAAATAAGTTTTCAGAATTAGTAAGGAGACTCAGATGAAGGGATCCTCAAAAGGAGAGACTGTTCTGTTATAAAACTACTTTAAAAACTGTGATGTAGGCAGGCATGGTGGTGCATGCCTGTAATCTCAGCATTCAACACTGGGGAGGCTGAGGCAGGAGGATTGCCATGGGTTCATGGCTAGCCTGCACTACATAGTGAGACCTTGTCTCAGAAAGAAAGAAAGAAAGAAAGAAAGAAAGAAAGAAAGAAAGAAAGAAAGAAAGAAAGAAAGAAAGAAAGTCCATTGTAAAGTACTCGAGACCCTTCACCATAAATTCAGTCTTTTTTTTCCTGTTTTATGTGGTAGGTTGCATGATGATTAGGATTGTTACCAGCTTGTCCTGGTCTCATAATATAACTGGTTTTGAGAGTATAATTTGAAAATTGTTTTGTTTTGTTCTGTGAAAATAGCCTCCTAAAAGTAAACCATTGCTAACTTGTTATTACACTTGATAATTTGACATTTTGGTAACAAGACAATTATTTCTGTGTTCCTAAACAGTATAAATAGTTATTATTTTGCACACATTTTGAAAAACTAAAAACTTATAGCTCTGTTAAAAAATTAATTAATTTAATTAAAAGCATTGGCAATCAAAGTAAAAATAGATAAGAGAGACCATTGAAACTAAATACTTTTAGATAACCAATGATTAAGAGTTGAAAAAACTCAAATGTCTATAGCTAGATGAATGAAAAAGTAAGATGCAATGCACACATACAATAGAATATTATTCATCTTTAGAAAGGAAGGAAATTTTGAACTGTGTTGTAAGAAAAAACCTGAAGCTATTATGTTAGGTGAATAAATCCAGGCAAAAGGACTAATATAAGACAGCACTTGAAGTACTTAGAATAGGAAGATGCATTAAAAAAGCAAGTACAATAAATGTTTCCAATGACTTAAGATGAAGAAAGAATGAAATTTTTAATGAATTTTAATTAAAGAATTATTTTTTAATGAGTCTAGAGCTTCTGGGATAAAAATAAGTTTAGAAATAAATATTGGTAATGATTACATAATATTGTGAATATAATTAATGTCACTGACAAGTGCACTTAAAAAGAATAAAATGCTAAATTTTAGTTAGGTACATTTTATCACACAAAAAAATTGAAAATCAAGTTTATTTAAATTGACTATTTGAAAATACTTTTTTGTGATAAAAATATCAAAAATCAAGTTTATTTAAATTGGCCATTTGAAAATAATTTTTTATGCTACACACTTAGAATTATCACGCTACATTTTAGGAAATGTAAAAGCTAGATTAAGTGGAGGTCAAGACATATCTTTTCATATTAGACTAAATTTTGACACTGAATATTCATTACCTAAACATGGAACACAGCGCCAAGAGAATGGAGATCTATTATTTCTTAGCAGTGCTCAGAATGAAAACGGACTTTTCTTTAAACCTCAACATCTTCAGCACAGATTCTCTTTTGTATCTTCTCTCATTACAGAAACACACAAACACACATGCATACACCCCTCTTGCTGTACCAGAGAAAGTGCCTTCCAACACTAAAGATTTGCTTATGTGCTTCCTCTGAGAGAGAGAACCACAGACCTGAAAATGGGCACCCCTCCTCAGCTTCTGCACCTGAAGGCCTTAAATGAGCTCTCTATAGGTGTCTTCCTCCATCTGCTCCTGAGGTGTGACCCCACTTATATTGTAGAATGTTTCTCTAGCCAAATCCTTATACTTTATGGTTTTGAATTTAAAAAATGTTTGTAGTCACTCAACTCAGACTGATTTCTCTTGCTTCTCTTCTAGCTACTTCTTACCTGTCTGCTGTTACCAAGTTTTCCCAGAACCTCTTTCTCCTCAGGACTTGCTCCCCTCTGCAAAGAGGAGGTCACACTGATGTAAGTATCAATCACTCTGTGTTGTTTTTCATAAATACATGACTAGAATGCATAGTTTGACACTTAACATTTCTTCATCTTGCATTCATATTGAATAGTCAACAGATTGAAAAGTTTTCTCAATCTGGTTGAAGCAAACATTTTAATTACAATTATTTAAGGTTCCTCAGAACTCATAACCTCATTTGCAAAATATTGGCTTGAAAAAGATACGGTTCCAAGATATAAAATATGGCAACATTTAGCTCTGCTTTAAATGCCATGCTCTATCTTCTCCATCACTGCAGATCCAAATATTTGACTATTTGACCATGTCCTAGGTGCTGGCTGTTTGTTATGATTGAAAACTCTGAAAGGTTCACCATTGCTGCTCTTGGGTATCATGCATTGAGGTTATAACACAAAACATCACAATCAGCCAGTCATTGTGTTGTACATCTGTAATCCCAGCACATAGAAGGCTGAAGCAAGAAAGTCATCACTAATTTGAGGCCAGCCTGGGCTTCATACTGAGTCTAAGACCACCCTGGGCATCATTGTGAGCTCAAGACCAGCCTGAACTACATAGAGTGACCTTCTCTAAAAAACCAAAACAAACCAAAATTTAAAAACTTGAAATTATTTTGGATCGTTAAGAATGGACTTCAGGATGATATTATAAAGGGTTTTTTCCCCTTTGGTTGTGTAATAGGAATGTTTAGCTTTAGATAAGTGTATTATGATTTAAACCTGAGATCTCATTATTTGTGTGTTTTAACTTTTATACATGGTTTTTAGTTAATCTTGATCATATATTTGAGTTATATATAGGATAACTTTATAACTTTCTGTTCAAGTGCTGGACACTTTTATGAATGAAAGAGATTTCTATTAATAATTATGTCAAGACAACTGACATAAACCAGACCTGTCCTGGGAAAACTAAAATGTGTCACCCAGTCATTTATTAAATCTGAAACAGGTTCCTTTCTATGAAAAGTGGTATCACTTTAGACTAAATTATAGAGATTTCTCATATAACTTGTCTTTCTAGAAAAATGATGAGAACAAATGAAAATTTCATGCAACACATTGCTTGGCTTTATATTATACTATATTACTTAAGTGCAAGTATTTTACTGATGGGAATGATAAGTACATATGAGTTTATAATACTTTACTCAGAAAATATTTACTGAGGAGTTCTAAGATCTCAATTTGCAATTAAAATCATGGGGTTAATACATCATTACTTGCTAGAAAGGCTTTCAAATTAGTGGAAAGTTACTGTGTGCCATTAGCACTTCAGAGGTAGTCTTGCAAGTTAAGCAATACAGGAGCTACTCAAATGGGCTACAAGGGCATTTTAGTGACACACATTTTTGGGTGACACAGTTGTTTCTGTTGCAATAATTACTTCCAATGAAAGACTGTTTTTATAAATTTCACTGCTGTAGAGCTATTTACAAAGTAACTACTCCAGAAAAATGAATTTTTAAAATTACGTATGTACAAGCACTAACTCACCTCATACCACTGTGAGGGTGGGGAGCCTGTGGGACCGCATAGACAAGCAGAGTGAAAATTAATTCCCAAACACTGTGTACTCTTAACACACTTCATAGTTATGGAGCTGGAGAGCTGGAGCAGGACTGAAGCTAATGTTAAGGATAGACATTTGTTCAACAGCCCTGGAACTTTGTCTCGCAGACAGAAGCTACTAGTGTCCTTCCTTGGCTCCCTCTATAATTTAGTGAAGGTGATACCGCTTCTCATAATCTTAACAAGTCACAAAGCTGGCTGAGATTTAAACAGAAGAGAATGAAATTCTACCTTTGGATAAGGTGAACAGCATCATGTCTGTACAGTTAGTAAATACTGTTGGAACCCTTCTGAAACATAATTTAATATAAAGAAATTAAGTTTTAAATTATTTTTGACTATTTTTCAATTGCAGGTAATGTGGCAATGAGAACCTTCTACAAATGTATTTTTCTATTGTTGATGGTGTATCTTCAGGGTAAATCATAAGTAGGATTGTTGGGATAAAAACAGGGTGTATTCATGGCTTTATTAGGTACTGCTAGATTCCTTTGCTATAGTTTGAATATGATTTTTCCCCTAAACTCAAGCTGATCTTTAATTCCCATCATGAGGTATTAAGAAGGCAGAAATATCTATGACATATTGGGGAGGGGAGGCTTTCAGAATGGTGAGGTTAGATAAGGTCATTAGGGTGGAGCCCCCAGATTGAAATCAATAGGTTTATAAGAAGAGGGAGAGGAGCAGAAGATGCACATGTATACACACAGGGATTCTCTGTCTCCCTCTGTCTCTGTCTTTCTGTCTCTCTCTCTGTCTCTCTCTCTCTGTCTCTCTCTCTCTCTGTCTCATCTTGTGACTCCCTATGCTATGTTCAGCTCTGCCAACAAGAAAGCCAGCACCAAATGAGACCCCTTAAACTCTACAATGAAACTGTGACCCTGAAGCCTGGAAGGAAGAGCTGTTAGATTCTTTCCTTAATCGTAAAAATTCTGTCACTGTCTCTAAGATATAAATAAGAAAATTCCTTCCAATATATTGTCATACAAATCTTAAGCAGCATTTCAGATAACTTTTTCAGCAGATTTTGCCATTGGAAAGAGTTTATTCTAATATCAGATATAAAATAGATTCCTATGGAATTAAGCAAACTAAATTTCTAAGCCAGTTTCCTTTGCCACTTGGTGTGCTTCCAAATTATTTTTATCTTCTATCAGTTAGTGGGTGTTTAAAAATATTAGTCTGTGAAAATCACACAGTCCATAACGTACAGCAAGTGATTTGACTAAAAAAAGAATAGTAACTTGTATGAATACGCTTGAATGACTTCTTGTTTTAGGTAGACCACACTACTGTTCCAGTCTCTATTATAGTGATATTCAAGACATGGTAATAATTACTTCAAACAGTGTTTTTAGGAATATAAATGACAATATATAGAAATACTATGTATGGATTTGAAGTTTTCATTACTAACCCAAGTTAAATGAATAGACATTTTTAGGGACAAATTCTCATTTTCTTTGTTTTCCTTATGAGAATAAAGATTACCAAATCAGATTAGTAAGTAAAGTGTTTTCTCTTGCTTTTTATAAAATTTGGGTAATATGCATTATTATAGGAATTGAAGCAAAATTAACATTTTCAAAATTTTGAGTAGGTGGCTTATTTTTGAGGGAGAGATTTTATTGTCTATAGTATTATTGGATATTAGAATAGTAAAAATGAGGAGACATTAAAGTCATCTAGTTTATAACTTGGGATAGCTACTATTCCAAGACTTGTCTGAAGTGACCTGGACAACTCTCCATCACACCATAGGACTCCACTCTCTGATTCTTTGCACTTCTCTTGTCACATAAGAAACCTCAATTTGAATATCGCAAGAGAAAGGAATCTGAAATATCAGATAATTTTGGAGTGTGGGGAGGCACACTTACAATAAATCAAGCTTTTATAACTGACTTTACATATCCTAGCCTAAGTGTAAGCTGGGTACTATGTCATTTAAAAGCTGTCATGCTTTAGAATTTTATTTTGTTCTCTAGAAAATGACAGAACACCATAATTTTATTCCTAAGCCTGTCAACGTACCCAAATTCTGATTTAATGACTTTAAAATAACAATTGAACTGTGAGTAGGTTTGAAATTATTTCTTTTCTTTGATTGCATTAGAGTGTGCCTAGCAAATATAACACTTGGTGAAGTAAATTCTGCTCAGACTAATAGCTTAAATTTTTTTTGCTGTTGTTTTTTGTACTGGGAATCCAACTCAGGGCCTCGCACTTGCCAGGCAGGCACTGTGCTACTGAGCTATGTCTCTGGTCCTAATAATTTAAATTTGTTCTTCTTATGTACTTTCACATGCATTACTCTCATTAGAACAGAAGATGTTACACATTCCTCTTTATTACTGAACTACAAACAATAAAAGTATATTCAATAAAGCTGTATTGTCTAGCTACAGAAACTTACATATTAACCTCTCCAAAACTTTAAGAAAATATTATTTTCTTAAATTTCTGTAAAAGTATGCCTTATGTAATCAGAATGTGTAAGTAAATACCCAACACTTTGAAAGTAAATGTAACTATTTTTCACTGAACTAAAAAAAAAAGAAAAAGCTCTTTCATAGAAATATTACTAATAAGATCAGCACATGCCAAATATTGTATTTTCTAATGACCAGGTTAGCCAGTCTCTTCCTGAAGTTTCCTGACTTTCATAATAAAAATGGAAAGTGTTTGCTGCTCATGAGTGGCATTTTGAAGACAAGCAACCTCCAGCTGTTTGTGTTCTGGAATTCCTTAAAATACTATTTTTGTTGGTGCTCTTAGTACCAACTCAACTTTTCATTCATTCATTCAGTAACTGCTTATTGCAAAACTAGTATGTAAAAAGTAGTATTGGTATGCAACTATTATCATTGTCGTACCTATTATTAATCTAGCAGACAGAAAAAAATAAATGGGTATATTAGCAACAGAAACAATGAACTGCAGTTATTTCTGCCTCTATAAGTGGATGGCATAATTCACATGAATAGAAAAAATAAAACTCTTTACTTTTTCCTTTTACTCATATGGACCGGGGTATGTTAAAGAAGAACCCAAAATACCAAAGCTTTGTTGCTACTTTTGATATTAAAACATAAAAACAGCCACACAGAAAATAAAAATTAGAGAAAAATTAAGGAAGTATTGAAGAACCATGTGTGAATATAATGAAAATATCATAATTGTGTATAATTAGAATTATAAATCGAAAAGAAAGAAAATGAGCCAGAAGGAAAATTTGAAGGAAATAACTGAAAATGTTGTAAATCTTAAATGTTATTAAATCATAGTTTCAAGATATACTGTACTGCAAATTCTACCTAGAAACATACACCTGGACACACACACACACACACACACACACACACACATTCACAGTTAGGCCTTGCATTATTTTCTAAGTTTATTGTCACAAAATTAGTAGCTCAAAATAACAAAAATGTGTTCTCTGTGGTTCTGAAGAGGAAGATACTGGCCAGGCTGTGTTCTCATGGAGGGCTCTAAGGATGAACACTTGCTTGCTCTTTTCTACATTCTGGTGTCTCTTAGAACTGTATAATGTTTCTTCTCTTGTAATGACCTTCTCTCTGCATATTACCTTCTTCTCTCTGTCATTATGCGTCCTCCTTTGTCTGTTGTAAATGTATTCACATTGGGGTTAGGGTCTACTCTATTCCAACATGATCTCATCTTGATTCTCACTGCAATTACTTTGAAAAATACCCTATTTCCAAATACTGTCACATCCTGAATTCTTGATAGACACGAATTCTGGAAAAGACACTATTAAACTTTAAGTATATAGTAATAAAATCAATGAAAATAAAGAACAAAAGACAATTAGTTCCAAGTTTTCCTAGAAAACAAGACAGCTTACCTTCCAAATAGAAATATAAGACTGATATCTGACTTTTCAAGACAAAAGAAGACAGAACATGGAACTACACTTTTATAGCGCTTAAGGAAAACTTTCTTAATATAACAATTGTTACATTAAGAATATAATATCATTTAAAACAGAGAATATTTATCTGGTTGAAACAGAGGATATTTCAGAAAAAAATCTAACAATTTAAACAAATATCCTTTCCAAAAAGATTATGTGTTCCTAGATAGAAGAAAATTAGTCCATATGAAAGGTCAATCTTTTAGGAACAGATAAATAAAAAAACTCTATGAGTAAATTTAAATAAATATTAAATATTGCAGCAATAATTTTTCAAGATATTTCAAAGGATGCAGAAATAGAAATGTGTGTACATGTGCACACATAATAGATTTAAAAAGATGAAAATAGAGCTGGAGATGTAGCTCAGTGGTAGTTTACTTGCTTGCAATGCGCAAGACCCTGGGATTTATATTTGGCACTGAAAAAATTAACATATTATCAAATGTCAAAGTAGACATTAAATAAAAAATCACTACTCTATTTAAAAAAGATAACCTATAATAATAAAGTAATTCATCTGGAAAATAAACAATTAAAATTTATATATAGAACCAATATTATTTTGAATATATCCAAAGTAAATAGTCAATGTGTCTCACTAAACATTTCTAATACAATTTTAGCATGTAACAAACAAAGAAAAATTAGAAAACTTGAGCCAAATTAACCTTGCTGACCCACAGAAAACCACTCAAACAATTGTACAATGTCAGAGCCAGGGATTTACCTCAGTGACATAAGCATCTGCTTGGCAAATGCAAAGTTGAGTTCAATCCTCGGTACAAAAAAAAATTGTAGAATGTCCATATATATATATATATATATATATATATATATATACACACACACACACACACATATATATATATATATATATATACACACACAGACCATTTACAAAAATTAATCATTTTCTTGCACATAATGTCTAAGCAGTTTCACATAGGATCTTACACTGGAAACATGAATAGTGTATTCTTTTGCCACAGTAAATTAAAGAAATACATACAAAAATGATTATTAAATTTTCAATTCAAAATCGAACAAATTACTTCCAAATAATATATCAAGGCAGAAGTCTTAATTAAAATTAGAGAGCTTTTGAATGAAATGAGCTTATTTTTCAGATTACTTCCTGAAGCTAGTATAATACTCATATAAAAATTGAAAAGTACAAAACAAAGAAAATCATAGATTAATTTCTCTTAAGAACATTACTTTTAAACCTCCTCAAAAAATTAGCAAAACCAATAATAATTTGCAGAAAAGAACAAATAGTATCTCATGTTGAAGTTGAGTTTATTTTTATAAATCAAGGTTGGTGGATCATTTAAGTAGCAATACTGTTTATTTACCAAATTAACAAAGTAAAAGACCAAAATTCCTATTGTAATCTCTCATAGGATAACTTTAGTTCTTCTTAAAGTCTCATAGCATACTAGAAAGAGAGGAAGATAACATTACTTTTTAAAATATTGTCTATCTAGAAAGGAAAAGACGGCCTCTCTGCCACCCTGGGAACCTCAGTGAGGCAAGTAGGAAGGAACAAACCCTGCTCATCACTTCTCCACCATCAGGGGAACCTTGGCAAGCCAAACAGGAGAAGAGAAGTCACACCCATCACCTCTCTACCACCCTGAAAACCTTGAAAATGTCAAGACAAATTAGCAAAATGCAATCTCAGACCTCCGGGCCACCCAGAACAAGATCAGAAGACATAAACATAGAAGAAACTGGAAGACACCTGAAATTTCTGAAATGAATGCAACTGGAGTAAAGAACCAACTCCATGAGGCCATAGAGGAAATCAGATCAGAAATAATCTCCCAGATAATAAAAAAGAAATGGCAAACATCATGAAAGAATTACTGAGCTTATAAAATAAAGGAAGACACAGTCAAAAAAGTAGAAGAGCATAGGAAAATGATGGAAATCTTGAATTAACAAAAGAGGAAAGAATTAAAATCCATGAAACAGATTCAAAGAGATATCTAAGAAATTAAAAAGTCCCCTGAAAGCTGCTTGAACTGCTTAAACAAAACTGAAGATAGACTTTTAGACCTTAAAGGCAGGATTGCCCTTAGCATTCACAAAAGGAAAAATCTCTTTAACATAACAAGGAACTAGGATATAACAATTCAACAGGTACAAGATGATGTAAAGAAGAACAATGTAAAATTGAAACATATCAGTGAAAAAGGAGGAGTCAACACAAATGACATAAAAAGACTATTTGCAGAAGTAATAGCAAAAACTTTTTCAAACATGAGAAAAGAATCTTGCATACAGATAAGTGAGGCATACAGAACTCTAGCCATGAACAAAATAAATCTACATAAGACATATAATAATCAAGATCACAGAAATTCAGCTCAAGAACTGAATATAAAAAGCTGTTATAGAAAAGAAACAGATCACCTATAAAGAAAAGCGCATCAGAATCATTGCAGATTTCTCAACACAAACCATCAAGTCAAGAAGAACTTCAAGTGAACTATTTCAAGTCCTGAAAGAAAACAAGTTGCAAGCATGTTGATGTACCATGCAAAGCTATCAAAATTAATGGAGAAATAAGATTCTTCTATGGCAAAAAACAACTGAAGAAATTCATGACCACCAAACCAACCCTACAAAGAGTACTGAAAGATAGTCTATCTAGAAAGAGATAAAAATGATGATTCCAGGAACAACAACAGAGAGAAATAACCAAGCAAAGCATGCAATCAAACAGAGGGGAAAAGCAGGGAACCAAAAGCAGGAAGATAACATGACAAAGATAAGCCAATATATATCAGTTATAACTATTAATGTCAATGGTCTCAATTCACCAATACAAAGAAATAGACTGGAAGAGTGGATCATGAAACAAAATCTAACAATGTACTATATACAAGAAACACATTTAACTCAAAAGGAAATTCATAGTCTAAAAGTTAAAAGATGGAAAACAATACTCCGTGTGACAGGAACCCATAAAAAACAGGCATAGCTATTCTATTTGTAGACAATTTGAACTTCAGACCAAGAATGATCCAAATAGATAAAGAGAGTCACTATATACTTGTTAGGAGAAAATTTCAAGAAGAGATAACAATCATAAATATATATGCACCAAATGCAGAAGCACACAACTATATAAGACAAATATGAATAGACATAAAAAAATCAAATAACCAATAACAAAATTGTAATAGGGGGGCCTCACCTCCCCATTGTCACAAAGTGCTTGATCAACTGGACAAAAAATGAGCAAAGAAATAACACAACTAAACCAAACTAGTGGACAACTAGATTTAGTAAACATTTATAGAGTGTTCCACCCAAGGATAGAAGAATACACATTTTTCTCAGCTGCACATAGGATGTTCTCTAAAATAGACCATATACAAGGGCATAGAACATGCTTAAGTAAATGCAGAAAAGCTAAAATTATCCGATACATGTTATCTGATCAAGCACAATGAAAATGGAACTTAATGACAGAAGAAACCACAAAAACTCCATAACCATTGGAAATTAAATAAAAGTCTCATGAATAACCAAGGGATCAAAGATGAAATTTAAGAAGAAATTAAACAATATCTATAATCAAACAAAAATTCAAATACAACTTATAGGAACCTGTGGGACACAATGAAAGCAGTCCTCCAGAGGAAAATTTAGAGCAGTCAAGTCTCACATCAGGAAAATGGGACAGGCACAAATAAACAGCCCAAACAGCCCAATGCTGCACCTCAAGCTGCTAGAATGAGAAGAGCAAGTCAAGCAAACAGTCCCGAGAAGAGAAGAAATTATAAAGATCAGAGCAGAAATTAATGCAATTGACACTAAGAAAACAATACAAAAAATTAATGAATTGAAGGTTGGTTCTTTGAAAGAATAGATGAAATTGATAAACTCCTAGCAAACCTTATCAAAAAATTCAAATTAATGCAATAAGGAGTGTAAAGGACGAACTCACCACAGAACCTGTGGAAATTTAGAAGATCATCAATACCTACTTAGAAAATCTCTATGGTCATAGGATAGAAAACATAGAAAAATTTTAAATATTCCTAGAAACAAATGAATTACTGAAACTTGATCAAGAAGATATAAAAATTCTGAATAACCAAATATCAGTTAATGAAATTGAAAACATAGTTAAAAACTTACAAAGACAAGGAACAACAACAGAAACCTTGTCTCAGAAACAAAGAAAGACAAAAATATCTCAGACAAAAATCAAAACAAAGCAATTACCAAAAACCCAAAAATGTATTATTATTAGAAAAACAATACTTTCAATATTGTCAAGTGACATTATTTGTATATAGAAAATCTAAGTCTTACTATAAAATTTAAAAATGTCACTAAATACCATCATGTAAAATTAATAGTATTTAAAAATAAAATGTTTCAGAATAATCTAAAAAAAAATCAAAGCCAGAAATAAATCTTAGGAAAGATCTGCATATCTTCCATAATAAAAACTGCAGAAAGCTAAAGAGGAAAACCCAAACAAGACCTTAGTGAGTGAAGGAATACACGTGCATTGGAAGGCTTAAGTCACAAATACTTTTATCAGTTGTCCCCAAAAATGACCTTAGCTTTAAAGACATCGCGAAGCATGGATTGACTTGTTTGTAAACTTTTATGCATTGAGTCTGAAATTCATACAGAAAGAGAAAGAGCTAAGAATAGTCAAGCTACTTTGGAAAACAATAGTGCTGGAGTACATAACTTGCATCTCGTTATTGTGACATTTTAAAGCTATTGTAATTAAGACCACAGAGTAATTACATTAAGAATAAACATATTAGGTGCTCATACTCCAGGCCCTGTGTTCAATCTCTAGAACCAGAAAAAACAAAAAAATCTATCCAGTGATCAGAAGAGAACAGGTGACCAGAGGCTATGAACACCAATATGGTCACCTGATAGAAGTTACTTTGCAGTACATTCAGGTAGGAATAGTCTGTTTAGTAAATAGTTCTGGGTAATTGGATGGCCTACCTCCTACCATATGCAAAACTCCTTTCCAGATAGAGTAAGGGCCTAAATGTGAAATGTCACACAGTAAATATTTTATAAGAAAACAAATTTATGACCTCAGAAAAAGCAAAAATGCTGTAAATGAGACAGAAATGACAATAGATATGAACAAAAAATTATAAGTTGGATTATATTAAATAAGGAATTATGCTTAGCTAAAATCACTAATAGGATGATAAAAACCAGGTGCAGTAGTAATCCCAGCACACTGAGAGACTGAAGCAGGAGGATCACCTTGAGGTCAAGGCCAACCCAGACTAAACAGTGAATTGAAGGCCAACTTAAGCTAGATAGTAAGATCAAACTGAAAAACGGGGGAAAAAAATGAGAAATACAGAATAGAAAAAAATTGTGAGTATGTATGTAAATATAAATATATATATATATATATATATATATATATATGATTTTGAAGTGAAATATTTATCCAAAAATTTAATATCTTTGACACAAATAATCCACAAGAAAAAATAGAGTAAAGCACTTGAACATAAACTTCACAAATGAAGATAGGAAAGTAAGCAATTACATGTGAAAATTTGTTTCACTTCATCATCTTAAGAGACACATAAAGTTGAATCATGAGATATTACTACTTCCTCAAAAATGACTAAAAATGATAATTCTGACGATGTCAAATGTTGACAAAGAGTGTGAAGCTTCAAGAACCCTCAGACAGATTGCAAGATGGCCAACTGAGTGGCGGCATGCTGAGAGCCTCTCTGAGGAAAAAAAAATTTAAAAAACTCAGACGCTGGAATCTGGCAACATGGAGAAAGCCAGACAAAAGGAGAGGAATTCTCACGACCCTGGAAGAAACCGAGGAAAAAGAAAAAAAAAAAGAAGAAAGAAGAAAAGGAAGCATGGACAGAGGGCTAGATCTGGGCAAGCCCAGATTGCTGTACTGGCACGTCTAAAAGTCAGGTGACTCATGATCGAGATTGTAGCCCTGCCAAGAGTGGGAGTTGGTGAGCTCCAGACCCTCGGCTAGAGGAGGCCCTGAGATGGGGGGTGGAAACAGCCAGTCTAGCTGCATGAACTTTGGTGAGTGATGGGAACTGGAATCCCCAAACCGGGAGGACTGGCTGGGTGACAATTTGGAGTTGGGCAGGGCCAGCTTGAATCAAAACCCGAGGTAGCCTCCACTGATGACTCCTAGTCCAAAGCAGATTGGTGGGATCTGCTTGGGCAGGGCCATGACCCTGGTTGGAACCCAATAGCCAGGGACAAGGCTTTTCTGTGACAGTGGCATCCCCAGGGAAAACACAAACTTGTTGAAGCATAAACTGGTTGACTGGCATAGGAGGAGGAGCCATCTCTCAGCAGGCAATTCACAGATCCTAAGCAGACTGGGGGGTGGTACTTCCCTAACAAGTGCACCTCAGAAAAACTGTAAGCAATAGGAAAGGCCCAGAGACCTCCACCACCCACCTGTCTGAAGGGGGCCAAAATATGACAAGACAGAAAGAGCAAAAGGCCCCCAAATGCAGAACCAGGGAAAGTGAGTCCAACAGAGGTAAATGCAGAGGAGGCTGAGAGCAGCAAACCTGTAATGTCAAAGACAGCCTCATCAGAAATAAAGAAATACATCTGTGACCTCATCGTCGAATTTAAATGTGAAATTCTAACTCAGGTGAAGCAAGATATAAGAAGATTAATAAAAGAAGTCCTGGGTAATCCTCAAGTAGGCACAAATGAAAGAATAGAGGAACCCAGAGAAAGGAGAGAAGCCTTTGATGAAGAATATAAACAAAACCTAGAATATATGAAACAGATCCAAAGAGAATATCAGGAAATTAAAAACTGCATTGAAACCTGGCAAAACTTTTTAACAGAAACTAAAGACAAACTTTCAAAACTTGAAGATAGATTTGCAAAGTATGATCATGAAAGGAAGGATCTCTTAAAAATAACAAGGAACCAGGAAGCAACAATACAAAGGCTAGAAGATGACAAGAGGATTTATAACCTAAGAATAAAATATGTGAATGAAGATGCAGCAACA
>PVLA01010264.1:0-65274 GCA_004027455.1 Hydrochoerus hydrochaeris
CAACAAATACAAATGAAATAAAAAGTCTATTCACAGAAAATAATTAAGGAAAACTTCCCAAACATAAGTAACGGAAGTGAAGTTCAGATAAATGAGGCATACAGACTTCCAGCCAGCTACAACAAAAACAGATCTATACCCAGACATATAATCATCAGGATCCCGGAAATCCATCACAAGAACAGAATATTAAAAGCAGCCAGAGAAAAGAAACAGATTACCTATAAAGGAAAACTCATCAAAATCACAGTGGACTTCTCAATGCAAACCATCAAATCAAGAAGAGCTTGGAGCGAAATATTCCAAGCCCTGAAAGAAAATAACCTCCAACCCAGAATGATGTACCCTGCAAAACTGTCTCTCAAAATTAATGGAGAGACAAGATATTTCCACGACAAAGAGGAACTGGGGGAGTTTGTGACCACCAATCCAACCCTGCAAAGAATACTGAAGGACATTCTAGAGAGAGAGAAGAAAACTACCAGGGTTCCAGCAATAATGGCAGAAAGGCCTCAAATAAAGGAGCAGACAGTAGAATGAAGGAGAAAAGTAAACAAATAACAACAGAAAAATAGCATGGCAGAGATAAGACAGAGAAGATTGGTTATATCACTGTTTTATCTTGATTGATTTTATTTGAATCTGGTATGCTTGAGAGTGTCGAGTCTGAGAGTAGGGGCAACTACTCTGAAGATGACAGGATTCAATAGGATACCCATTCTGGTTTGATTGTTAACTGCCTTTAAAGTCCTATAATGTCTCCAATGTTTAGATTTTATTAATAGTGTAAAGCAATGCTGTTTATATTATATTTGACAATATAGACAATTTTATTGAAAATAGCTAGAGACATCATAGTGACTACCATAGATCACCTAATGTTGTGTTTTTGTATGTTCTTTTCATTTTGTGTTTCTCTAGGAATTTGTATTGCTGACTTGTTTTGATTTGTTTCTCCCTCTAATGCAGAAAGGCTAGGTATTTGTGTAGAGACTTATACATGTGTGGAACTTCTAAGTAGTTTACAAGAATGGATTATAGTTATTGCAAAGGGAAAAAAAGGAAAAGAGAGTATTCTAAAGGATATAACTGCATGTATGTTTGAGTGTGTGGAATTAATAACCATATTGCTAAAGTTTTAGTTGGATGGATGAGCAAAACTGATTGCAGTCTCACTGTTTGGATGTCCACTTTGTGGACTTTACTTTTGTAACTTGAACAACTGCATCTGAGAGGAAAGTATGTAATTATCAACTAGTGATTTTTTACTGGTTATTATTTTTTGTTTTGTTTTGTTTTTGAGATTTTTGTATTGTTTCTACCCTCTTTCTGTTTCAAAATTTTTTCTTTAAATAAAAAAATTTAAAAGAAAAAAGCAAGAGGAGGAAAAGAAAGTGCTCTAAAAGAGATAACTGTATGTATACTTAAGTGTGTAGGATTGATAATCATGTTACTAAGTTTTTGTTGGATTGGTGAACAGAACTATTTGCAGCCTCACTGTTTGAATGTCCACTTTGTATGCTTTAATTTTGTAACTTGAACAGCTATTTCCAAGAAGACAATATATAATGTATCAAATAGTGATTTCTTACTGTTTTTTTTTAAATTCTGTATTGTTTCTACCCTTTTTTCTGTTTTGCTTCCCCCCCTTTAAATAAATTTTTTTTAAAAAATCAAAAAATAAGTCCCCTCCCAAATGGTTTGTTGTTACACCTTTGCTAGATATGACAACTCTCACTGGGGATTTCTTCTTAAGAGCTAACCTGCTGTGTAGGAGAAGCCACTCTTTTCTTTGCATCATCTTCTATTTCTGCCACAATTTTTAGCTTTCTCTTTTTACTTTTTTGATTCTTGGACCTCTTCTGTTTTTTCTCACTTCTCAATTTCAGATCCCTGAAAGGTTGTGCTCCACAATCTCATGTACTTGAGATCACTTTTATAAAGAAACTCATCACAATGGTGAGCCTTTGTGACCAAATAACTTCCCAAAGGTTCCATCTCCTAATGGGACTGCTTTGGGTGTTAGAATCTCAACATAGGGGTTTGGGAGAAAGGCAAACATTCAGACTGCAGCACTGAAGATACACTAAGTCCTTCAAAACAGTTAAATGTATTTAACATGTTGACAAAACTCTAGAGGAAAAAAAACATAAACTTTAAAAAGAACATGAAAGGCAAACTATCAGTTTCAAAAAATTGCTAGTTCATATACTAAAATAAAGCTATAATTAGCCACTCACTAAAACGACTGAGCAAGTGGAATGTGCTCTAATTGGACTTTTGACATCCTGCCCTCTACACAGGCAGCTCAAAACCCATTTCCTACCCAACCTCAAAAGTTCACATTGGTGATCATGTATTACAGGCCTGGGATTTTACAAGAATAAACAAAACACTTTTTATACTGACATTCTTGTCTCCCTCAATTCATGATCTAAGATAAACATCACCATTAGCCTTCTGGCCAGGCCTCCCCACCCTTCACTCCATCCCACTCTCCTCCAATCTGTGCTGTGCACTTCTTTTAAAGCAGCCTTTCTGTAAATACCAACTCAATCATGTCATCCTTGGGAAGAAACCTTCCAGTGGTTTCCCATCATAAACTGTTAATGTCTGGACGCTTAGCACAAAAGCTCCCATGACGTTGCCCAGTCCTTCCCTCTCCAGGTCTTTAAATAAGCCCAGCAAGGCCTCAGAAGCCCTTGCGGCTACTGTGGCTGCCCCAGACTTGCTCCCTGACACTGTGCCCATTGGCCACCTTCTCAGCATTGCTCTGTGTCCTGCAGCCTCTTGGATTTGCAGCTTGGGCTAGAACTGGCTCTCCTGGCTTTCACCTTCGGTTGTGGCTCACCCAGCAAATGACTCCCGGCCTCCACCTTCCTGTTGCATTCACCGGAATTGTGGGTGAGAAGTACTTCCCAACAGATGAGTTGCCTTCCTTTTCCACCCCACCTCGAACAACACTGAGCGTAGAAATACTTTCCATTTCTTAAGGACAGATGTTCTTTGACAGCTCCTAATCTCATAATCTTCTCATCTTAGAATTCCTCTCTCCACTTTGTGTCACTATCCTCCAACTCACCTCCCATCGGGGCTGGGGATTTAGTTCAGTGGCATAAGCACCTGCCTGGCAAGGGCGAGGTCATGAGTTTGATACCCAGTACAAAAAAAAAAAACTCACCTCCCATCTGGCTGATGAACTGCAACTCTGCGAACTATCAGCACTCACAGAAAGGCCCACTCCTGTGGGAAGGCCACCCGGCCCTTGCTTTCTCCACCCCTGTCATCCTCCACTGCCCAGGAAGAGACTGCCTTCTCTTCTCCTGCCCTCATTTACATCTTCAAATATCACTATCATCCTAATTACACTGTGGATTTTGAGTTTACGTCTGAGTCTCCCCCTGAACAATCTAGGAGCCTGGTAGGGGCAGGTTATTATTTACCTTTTGTACCTCCAGCATTGAGCCTGGTGCCACCTATGGAATAAAGGCAAGAATTCTAAAACAAGTCTGTGACTGGGCATGGGTGTACAAAGGATGCACACAATATGCACTGCATGCATATTTGTCACCCGTTTTTGCAAATATTAAAATACACATTGATACAATCTTTCAGATTTTTACTATTTTTAAAAACGCATATAATAACATTGAAGGAAAACTTGTAAAAATTAAGTGTAAAGCCCTATCACTCTCACACCACCGTTTTCATTTTTCCAGGTTTCCTTTCAACTTTTGCCTCTGTGTTTTCTTCAACAGATGTAGAATTAAATTTTATGTAGTTTTATATTTTCTTTTTTGGCTAAAATTATTCTTTTAATATTTTACACATTGCTAAATCATTTCAAGAATGAAACTGTTCATCACTAAGTTGTAATAATTCATTTATCCACTTCCCTATAGGTTGTTTCCACTAGTTTGCTCATATAAATAAGCATAAAATAAACATTTTGCTCTTTTAAAAAAATATTTTGTTAGTGAAAATTCTGAGGAGTGGAATATAGCACCTAAAACATGACCCCTACTATGGTTTTGGTATGTATTGCACAATTGCTGACTTGGAAGGATTCTAACAATTTCTGATGCAAAGATACATTTTTGTCACAAGGACTCAGTCAATTTTTATTGACTTATTCCAAATTCTCCATCTTATTGCAGCACTAAATTTTGAGCTACTGGAAGTTAAAAACAGTGTCTCATATCTTTCTATTACAGTATCTAACAAATAATTGATGCTCAATAAATATTGTTGAATATGTGAATGAAGATAGGTATTTTCCTTAGTATACCTGTACATTATATAAATACATATTTATAAATTGTATGTACGAATAAAATTTGGAAGTCATCTACTCTAAGTTCTACATACACACAGCAAACCTGGCAGAATCCCACTTAATCACCTTCCTTTAGAAAGTACAATCCTCTATATTCAAAGACTTCTGAAGACAATTACCACAAGTTTCTTTAATTGCTCTTTTTTAGTGTTTTTAATTGCTGGATTGGAAGGTTGTTTGCTTCTTTCTCTCTAATCAAAATGATGTATGGTACAAGTCGTAAATTTTTACTTTTCTTTTCCCTTCCCTTCACTCTTCTTCCAGGAAGATAAACAAACGCAGGCTCTCTCTGAGTTCATTCTCAAAAGTCCAGTGAGTTCATTCGCTAACATTCAGTATAAGATTCTGAGGGTACTGTTTGATTTCAGACACACTGTTTTTGTTCTTCTATTTTTAGTGAATCTGATCCAAAAGCATGTATTTACCTAGAAATTTAGAATGCTGACTAATATTCTGTATTCTTACCAAAAATTTCTAAGCTTTAAAAAGTTAGCATTACAAAATATAGTATATGGTTTACAAGTTAAATAAATAAACTTTTTTTAAGTCAGGGCACTGAACATGATGTATATTCACTGTGGCTCTTGGTAGAAAGTCTGATCAAGTCAAGGATGGGCTGAAAGATAGCTGGTGGCCAATTACTCATTTAGCCTGCTAACCAATTTCTAAACTTGAAAACTTACCAGGTTGTGATCATATTCTTTGACAATCCAAAATTTAATCATTTATGAAGATAAATTAATTAAAGGTTGAATATAGAAATCAGAATAACCATACAATCATTTACACTGACAGAGTCATCATCAGTAAGGGAACTTGGCCATTCTGAGACGCACAAAAGTGTGTGGCCGCTTTTTGGCCTCAGAGTCAGCCAAGGACCTCTCTTCTGGCCAGCTAAGAAGCTGGGGCAAATTCACCTCTCTGGGGACAATCTGCTTTTCTGTTTCTCAATTTAATCTGTCACTCACGCATTCCTCTATCCAACAGCTACTTATTGCATCTCCGTTTTGTGTCCGGCTCTACTCTGTGACCTAGGAGTGCTGCTGCGAATGAAACAGAGTCCTGCACCTGTGGAGCTTATGTAAAAGTAGCAGCAAACATATAGAGTACATAAGACTTTCTGAAGATGGGACAGGGCTCTGGGAATGGGGGGAGACATGAGAGAGGAGAAAGGGAAAGTTAAGAGGCTCGGGATGTGACATGTCCATGTACCAGTTCCCCACAATGAGTGTATTTATCACAACATATACTAATAAAAAAGGAAGAAAAATAAAGTCCTTTAATTGATTAAAAAAGTCAATGTATACATATTAATGATGGAATACTTTGTTTTTCTCACAATTATTTAAGCAACAGTCAATTCAGTAACCACAAGAGTCTTAGAAGTAAGAAAATACCACATGTGAAGTTTTTATTAATTCATCACAGTATTTCTGAAAGTGTTTGTCAATTATGGAAAAAAGCAATTCTGAAATTTTCCATGTATAAGCCAGGCTCAGCACTGAACATCCATTGCCATTTTAACGCTCTGACTCCTTCCAATAGAGATTCAATCATCCTTTTTTTGACACAGCGGTAGATGGAAGTTTTGGAAGGTCACTAAACATTTGCTGGGTTTTGTTTTTATGTATTTTTCTCTAGAAAATATTCTCCATTATTGGTGGTTTCCATGGACGGTAGAGGCCAGGCTGAGGGGAGGTCCTCCTTCGGCTTCTGTTTGGACATGAGGACAAGGTCACATGACCCTGGTCCAATCAACAGACGGTCACACCCGTGACTTTGAATGCTGATGAAGAGAGTCAAAGACACGTAGAAACAAGTGCTACAGCACCCTCTGGCCACAACACTGTCCAGAGGTAAAAGGCAAGACTCCCACCCCCGGCTCACACAGCTACTGTGGTTTCTACTGCCTTATTACTTGCTACTGGTTCTCTGGGCTTCCCAGCAGTTTTCTGAGCTACCTGATATAGACTTTCTACAGTTCACCAAAAATGGTTTCTGTAGTTTAAAATTTAAGACTAGTGACTATTAAAATATCTAGAAAGTGACCAAACTAACGTTGTATTTTCAGGTTGCTTAAATACCAAACCCATACCCTTTACCTAAGGAAGAAGAATAGGCAACCAATAGTTTGTCCAACAATTATTCATCAACCCATCACATGCAGAGCAGGCATAATCTCAGAAACCTAAATGTCAACAATAACTAAAATGCCAAGGAAATGAATTCAGGTAGGATCAAGCAAGGAGCAGTTCTTTCTAGAAAACTTGATTCTATAGTCTGAAACCCTTATTTCCTTGTATTACCGGTACATAGACACATATGTTCTACTTGAATTTTCTAAACAGTCTTCAGGATCTCCAAATATCACCCTTGGTCTAAAAGATTCCAAATCCCTGGCTCACTATGTTACTTTTATCATCCAACTAATCAGTATATACTATGCTTTCCACATTTCTCTAGTAGTATCTCACATTATTGTCCTTTTAGTTCTTGACTTGGCTTGATATTTTTTAAAGTTTGAATGACATGGATTTAAATTCATATTTGATAGAAGAATGACAGAAAGCAAACTTTTGTTCCCATATAAAGATGGAAAAATAAAAAGAGAAAAAGTCTAGTGATAAATAACATTTTCTCTTGTAAGGGTCAAAGGTGTTACCTACCACTGACTCTAACATGAACTTTAATTGTGGCAAATGTAAATGACCTCTAAGAACATAAATTGCTATTCCTCTGCAGAATTTTTGCACTTAAGGATTGAAGTACTGGACCTGGGATTTAGCTCAACAGTTCAAGTGCTCGCTTGGTAAGCGCAATGTCATGAGTTCAATCCCTGGCACAAAAAAAAAAAAAAAAAGTCCTGCACTTGGGAACCTCAGGAATTTCTGTACACTACACCTTAAGACTGTCATGCTAAGACACAGGAGGTTAAATATCTCATGATTTTTCTTATATACTCAAAGTATAAACAATTTAAAGATCATAATAAAAGATGATAGAAAATAGGTAGGCTTTATGGAAAAGGGAAATGGATCTGGAGACAGAGGAAGACAGGAGGGCGGGAAGGAGAGGAACATGAAAAGGATTAAATGCACTATGTATACGTGTTAATTCCTCATGATTAATGTATTTATTATGTATCACAAATATAATTAAAAAGAGAATGCTCATTGTGAGAGAAGGAAACACCTTGAGTTTCAAGGGATACAAAACCAACAGAAATAAAGAAAAAAATAAAAGTACTTTTTCAAAAAGTATTTTTGTGCATTAGAATAATGGATACTGGAACTAGAAGTATCTAGATCATACTTCATTTATTTTGCAACTAAACTGGAACTTTTGATACTCTTCAACATCTCAGAAGAAAGAATATTTTCTTTTTATCGATGTCAGAATTTCACACTGTCATTCCTCTCACTCTCACACCCTTCCCTCTGCCTTTGCACTGGGCCAACGGGGTGAACTGGAACAGAGAATAAACCAGAGAATGAGATGAACCATCAGAATGAGGTGTCAAGGATTCAGTCGTTACTCAGTTTTGCCAGTTTCTACAAGGTATAGTAGTTGGAGAACAGAGGACAAAAAGCAGAAAAAAACTTGATAGATTATTATGATCTTTTCCTTTCCTGAGACCAAAAAGTAAAAATGTTATACGTTTATACATCCATCCATTCATGAAATAAACTTAAGTTTTTTCACATAATCTTTGAGGAGTTTATAATTTAGCTGAATACCCCTAAGAGAACTGTTTTTGATTTTGTTTGTTTGTTTTTTGCTTCGGAGACGCGTTTTATGCATCTCAGTACGTCACAGACACGATGCCTGCCCGAGTAATGTGCTCCTCTTGAGTACCTGCTGCTTCCCAGCTAGACCTCACAGACCAGTTCCAATTCCACCACTCTCTTGTCCATGCTGGAAAAGTTAGAAGAATATAACAGAGGCAGAAAGGGAGAGAGAGCTATAACATAACTTCAAATCTCACCTAAATGTGAAGGTAAGTCATTTATGTACTTCCAAGGCTCGTCAATTATTTGTAACATTTCCCAAAGAACTTTCAAATATTAGGTTATATCTCCACTGAAAACTACAGCCCCAGATGGCAAGAATGTACTGAATACTTTCTGATACTGCAGTGTTCTTCACACTTTTTAGACTTTTTATCTTACTGTGGACTCCAAGATTTTGTTTGCTTAACTAATTCAGTGGTTTTCCTGCCATAGTACGCTTTGGAATTATCTGGAGAGCCCGTTAAGCCTCTGACCAACGGGTTTTGTTCTCACAGTTTTTGACTCAGTGAGCCGCATGCATCCCAAGAATCTAAATTTGCTACAACTGCCAAGGTGCTAGTGCTGCTGCTGACCCACAAACCACAAGAATCACCGACGTGCTCGTCCATTAATCTTAAAATAACAGCCAACCATGGGCTGGACACCAAAACACTGAACATTATTTTATAAGAGGGAATATCTACTGAGTACCTTGGTAGCTGCTTTGTTGTATGATTTCTTCTTTCTTTCTTTCTTTGTTAATTTCTTTTGGCAGTAATGAGGATTGAATCCAGGGCCTTGGCTCTGAGCTACAACCCTAGCTGTTGGTTCATTTGTTTATTTATTTTAAGAAAAATTGTCACTGATTTGCTAAATTCCCCAGGCTGGGCTCAAACTTATTCTCCTGTCTCAGCCTCCCAGAAGCTATAATTTTAAAGATGAAAGTATCATAGCTTGAAGAGTATAATCAACCTGTTCACAGTCATACACAGCTGTCATAGTTAAGATGTGAACTGTTAAAGCCAAAATGAAATGCCAGAGGAAAAATACCCCCAAGTATAAAGAATGTACTTAGGAATGAGCCAAGGCAGCAAGCCACTGTGCACCATATGTTCAAAGAAGATAAGGAAAGCTTTTATCAACAAAAGGAAGAAATTCACATATGTTGCTTGCTTTCATGTCCACTGGTCTTGTTGACCAGAGATGGGAATTGGCATCAGATTGTCAGTGGAGGTTCTCCTGGGAAAGTATCTTATCTGAACTATTGTAATATTAAACTATCTGAAGTGTGCAAGGCATAAATGGTGTGAAGGACTTCAGGTGGGATTTAAAAAAAATTCCTAAGACAATTCTTGCACTTATGCAGGCAAAACTTGAGTTCTCATTCTTCATGCTTTCCCAGATCTGAATTTGTCTGGGTCACACAAGAGTAAGTTCATCTTGGTATCAGCAAGTTTTGTAGACCCCAGGAATAATGGATGTCAAGTGGTCCTAGCAGACACCATGCTGTGTGCTATGCTACCACATCAAACTGAGATGATTATACAGAGCAGCATTGTCACAAGCAGATTTTTTAAAAAAACTGATCCTCACAGAGATGAAATAATTTTAGCAATAGGAAACATTTTAAAATTTAATCTCTGTTCTCCTAACTCCAAAGAGCTTTTCCCATGATGCAACAGGATTTCTCCATGCTATCTTTAGATCAGAAGCCATCTTATTCACAGCTAGGAAACAAAAACACATGGAATAACTTTGAGTCATGTAATCTTTACAAAAATTTCAATGTGACTTATTTGTATTATCCTTATTTATCTTATTTTCATTATTCCATTAACCAGAGTGCAGAGGGAGTTCTGTTTACTATTCTGGTTAACTAAAATGGAACTTGTTTTAACTCACTCAAAAGCTTTCTAACAATTACCAGTTCACTTTCTGCCCTATGTCAGCACTGTATAGCATAATGGTACCTTGATGATTCAGGATCTGGTGTCTGACAGCCGTCATTATCAACAGCATTTATTCCTGAGAAATGTCAAAGTGGATACAGAAGACAGGTGATTGGGCTGAATGTGGGGAACCACTGGATTACAGTACTCAATTATATTCTTATTCAATTGTATTCTAATCATTTGCCTTTTCTGTAATCAGAATGGAAAAAGGCCCCCCAATTGAGGCTAATCAAAGGTTTTGGTTGAGTTGGGTTCAAATCAATCAAGTTCCCCCCAATTTGTGTAAGTAGCTAACAAACTTCATAAAAACAACTGCTTCTCCTCTTTTATGACTTAGTAAATCGCAAAGAAAGAAGCTTCCCCTGATTCCTGTGTATGGTCATGTTACCCCATCATCAGGGAGAGAAATAAGCTGTATAATTACTGTTTGAGACATGAATCATCCTTGCTTGGAGGACCCAGACCTGTCTGACTCTATAAAAGAAGCTCAGGGTCGGAGTGAAAATGTGCACTGTCTGCCATCCCCCGGCTGCTATAATTACCCAGCTACCCCGAGGAGATGAAGGTGCTCCCAGCATCTGGCCTTGCTGTTCTCCTTCTCACAGCTTTGAAGTTTTCCTCTGCAGCCCCCACCCTCTTTGCAGCCACCCCCAGGACCTGGAGGAACAACTTCCACCTCGCACAGGTTTGTGAATCTTTGCCCCATTCCGCCTTTCTCCTCCTGACACAGAAAACCTAAAAGGGCATTATAAGAAAATAAGCAAAAATCTGTGATTATTTTTAAATCATTTTTATGAGTTCCCTGAAGTCCAGTTGATGGTACCACATAAGATTGGTGTCTGGTACATATTAGGTGTATGTATTGAATGACTGGTAAATAAGGATAATGCAAATAATTCATATCAGAATTTTTTGTAAAGATTACATGACTCAAAGTGATTCCCAATGTTTTTTTGATCCTTAAGTTATAAAAATGGATTTCTAGTGAAAGAATTCCGAGCATTCATGAAAGGTATGTAGAGATGCTTTTTATGGGGCTCTCAGGAGTGTGTCAAAACCACAGCACACATACAATTACAACTCCGCTTCAGGGTTCTGTTTGTGCCTGCAGCTTTTGACAGCTTGAACCAGTGGTGCATTGTGGAGCTGGCTTGCACTTGTGCACACTGACCTGTCCCCACCACCTGTCTCACTTGTTCATCCTAATTGGTCAGTTCTCTCGCAACACCTGCGGTTAAACATTTTCAGCATCAACCTAATTATAAACAAGGAAGGTCAGCGCAACAGTAGATGCCCAGTACAGGCCCATTGAATTGAACTTTCTGAGTGGAACCTATATGTAGATGAACTAAATTCAAAGTAACTCAGAATACTGAGATCTATTGGGAATTGTATTTTATTGATACCACCTAGCTTTGACTCCTTTCCCTCCAGATTTAAAAAAAGTCCCCTTCCCCAGATCCATGCCACTCCAATTCAGAAGCTACAGAGGTTTTGCAACCTCCAGAAGCAGGACCGTGCTGTGAGACCTAAACAGATCTGAGTTGGGAGCCCCTGATTCCAGTCCAGTGTTCAGGCAGACTATAGGCAATGTGTGAACTAACAGCAGAGCTTTATGAAATCTCAAATGAAATAGGCAGCTTATGCTCATTTATCGAAGGTCTACTGTGTGGCGTGTGGTAGAGACACACGAATGCACAAACACATCCCTGCTTTCTTGTAACTTACATGGAGATGGCAGAGTAGATGGGAAGGTGCTGGGAGCAGATGAGCAAGTTAATTGATAAGTGCATGAAATAATTTCAGAAAGTAATAAATGATACTAGAAAACAGTAATTGTGACTGGGATGGAGTGGGGGAGAAGTCCAGAAAGGCCTCTAGGAAAAAGCAATGTCTGTGCTGAACCTAAAATGAATCAAAGAGCTGTCAAGAGAAGAACTGGAGACAGCAGTCGGGCAGAAGAAACAGCAAACACATCAGCCGTGGCTTGGAGGAGACCAGAGTACCATCTACCCACAGGCCTGGGGACTGTGCCTGAGAGACCTTGGGAAGAGGGTACTAGAGGAGCCCAGGGACAGAGCAGGCCAGTGGATATTCTGGGGACTGGTTACCTGGGTTGGGTTAAACCTTCCACACTGCTCTCTTCTCTCTAGGTCACTGAGTGAGAGAACAAACAGCTCCTTGTGCCTGCAAACACCAGACACCTCCCCCCTCCAAATCTCATGGACATAAACATCTACACTTGGAAATATAAACAGGTTCTTAGTTGATTTATTTAATGTTCACTTGCATCCTTTAAACTGATTTGCTGATTTGCATAAGGATTTTGAAAATGATGGAGTGATAAAATGCTTTTATTCTCATAACCCAGGGTTTATTCCAGGTCATTTGTGTTAATAAATTAATAAAGGTGCTCCTTGATTTATGATGGAGTTATGTCCTGCTAATGTCATGGTAGTTCAAAATATTGTAAGTTTAAAATGCATTCAATACACATAACCTACCAAATGTCATTGCTCAGCAGTGCAGCACACAGTAGATTTCAGCGACCCTTGTGGCAGCCAGGCTGCCTGGGAGCGGCGGCTAGCTGCTGCCACCCAGTGGCAGAACCATATGGCAGCACACACTGCAGCTGACAGATCACTGAATAGGAATCATTTTCATACCTTCATAAAGTAAAAAGAAAAACATAAGGTAAACCATCATAAGTCAGGGACCACATGATAGTATCGATATAACATTTAAATCAAGGTTTTTCAGCAGTTTCTAAAAATAATGAATTTTCATTTACCACATTATTATAAATTCATAAATAAAAAATAAAACTTTCCAAATGCAAATTGCTAAATTACTACCATTATTTTCCGTGATAAACATTTCTTACTGTTACCGTCTTTAAAAACTGATTTGCACTTTTCTTCTGATTATTGTCATCAGAAATTTTTGATATAGATGAGTTATAATTTATCCACTTTTTCATGGAAAATAGATTATTTGCATTTGAATAATATTTCTATAAGCATCTTTGTACATCAGTTTACTATAAAGGATTTGTTTTTCAAGATAGATTTCCAGGTGTAGCAATAATAAATATAAGAGAACTGAAGCCTTTTGATACATTTAAAACCATTTTCACCTTGAGGAGCCTCACTGGGTCCTCACTCTGGCGTTATCAATTGATCAAGAACCATCCAATTTATACATGAGAAAGTTAAAAACAAAATAAACCTAAAGAATTGCCAGTCTTGTTAGTGATTCAGCCTGACTAGAACCTACGAGTTTACAGAGAGCATCAAAAGTTTTCACAAATCCATTTCAGTGATTTAGACAGAAAGGAAAAGAAATGTTGAATAAACATACCTTGAACCTCACCTTATCTTAAAAGACATATAAATATGAGTTTGGAACTCCTCATTCTCAGGAGGGGTGTTATTAACATGCACTAAAGTACATAAGCAAGGAGGTGGAAGAGGAGCTTGGCTACCAACCTGCAAAGACAGACCTCTCTGGGTTCGGTATTTGTCAAACGTTGAAAAAGAAGTGGAAAAAGAACCACTTTATAATCAACTCTAAATTTCTGTGACTTAAACAAGGGGATGGAAAAGGGGAGCCACAGGGGAGAGGGCTGGTGAGTCCTGGAATCCTGGACCCAGTGCCAACGTTAAGTCAGGAGCCACAGCATACAAGTGCTGACATGTGACACGTGGATGCAATTCTGCACACACATCCAAGTGCCCGCCGGAACAGCCCGACTCTGAAAAGCATGCTGAAATCCATCAATAACTTCGGCAAGAAATTTCCCAGGATTTTGGGCTCTCAGGACCATGGAATATCTGTTGATTCTTCCAAGAAGGATATTTTCACACTTTGCCTAAAGAAAAGAAGTTCAAACACCAACTAGGTATATATCTGAGCCCAGAACTGTGGCAGGCACAGGGTCTGGGTCTGTTCCGTGGTCGTGGTCCCCAGGAGGAGGAAGTACACAACTGAGTATGTGATAGGAAGGAGAAACCAGCGGAGACAGGGGTGTGTGATGCAACGCAGCAGATGCTTCACCAGCGTGGGAACCGCATCCTGTGAGAGTGGCAAGCAGGAACAACTTGTTCGTATTCTTTTTAAGTAGGAATGTTTCTAAGTTTATTCTTAGGTCAATCATTAAAAGTTTCTGTTTTAATCACATCCACTATGACCAGCCTTCAATATTTTGAGCTATAAGCCTAACATCATATGCATATTTTAAAGGAAAAATATTAGGAATTTTCACAGCAGAAAAATTAAAACGGTAAATTTTTTTAAACTTCTCTTGTTCCATCATCAAGAGCTCACTGCTCAGGGGTGTGGCACAAACTGCTAGCACGTGCAGGGACTCAGGTTCCATCTCCAGCACCACAAACAAAATAACAACAAACTGCAGGACTTCAAAAACCAAGGGAAAAAATTTAAAGATTTAACCACTCTTAGTCTCTCGGTCTATGCTTTTCAAAATACTTTCTTAATCAGGGCCAGGATTTGGCTAAGGCAGGGTTGGGTCCTGCTTTCATTTCACTCGCTTCTCACACACGGGCAGCGAGTGAGGGCGTAGAGTGCCCTCTCCACACAACTAAGACCTATTCCTTTCTGCTTTCCTTAATGGTAGCGGCCCATGACCACTGTTGAAAACTTTGAGTAATAGGAAAAGATAGACAATTAATAGTCACTTATAATCTCACCACCCAGAGACAACCAATATTAATATTTATGTACCATTTGTTTCATTATTTCTTGCAGAGAGTATCTGGTTTGCTTATGAAATTGTGATTATAATTGCTATAAAGATTTCTCCTCTCTTTTCTGAGTACATTACCATTATATTGAGAACATTTTCCATGCCATTAAATATTTACCTTTTACGCATACGAAAATATGATCTTTGTAGAATCCTAGTTTTGTATCACATAAACATATAAAAAGTACCTAACAAATATTCTGTTGTAAAATATTAAAATCTCTCCCAATTTTCACTTTTATATGTTTATATAGTATCCAACTAAATAATACAAATAATTTATATTTAGTATATAAGTAAATATATCACATCTAATAACTAAGCAGCTCTAGACTATATAAATTTAAAATTATATATGTTAAAATACATATAACTCTTTAGTTGCTCTTTGGCTATTTTTCTGAAGTAAGTCTTGCAGATCAACTTCCTGGGCCACAGGCAGGGCCCCAATCCTGCATCTGCGTGTCCTCACCTCACTTACTTTCCCTAACCCCAGCCTAAGTCATTAAAATGAGTTTCTGAACAACCTATAAAGAGGTTTCCGGTCTGCATGTCCCAATTAAACCTTATAATTTATGGGTGAGTTTGTTTGCTGGGAGGGCTGATGAACCTCCTGTTGGAAACTTGTCCCATGAAAAAACTCACCCCACAATGCACCTGATGAAAAGCCTCAGCTGAATGGAAGGCTGGCATCTAACACTGCAGAGCTAAAAACACACTGATTTCACATTAAACATAATGAAATCAATAAAATACTGTTTACCAAAGCAACCAGAAGCCCTCGTCTTGAAAATGAGGTAAAGATCTTCAATGATAAATATTTGGTCTGTAGGAAAAATGTTCACATCATTGTCCTTCTGTTACTTTTTTATTATTTTGAAGAGGAAGCAGTAACATGTATTTGTTTGATTTACTGTAGAAAAAACTACAGAATGCAAATGGACAAGAGAAAAATAACCTAAAAGCCCCACTACTCAAAGATAATTACGAATAACTTAGGATATGTGTAAGCTGTATTTATGCAAAATGTCTAATTTTTTCCAAAAGAAAGAATATACTCTACAAACTACTTTTGTGTCAAGAAAATTGTCCCCCATCTTACTTGAGTGAGAGTCTATGCAACAGACCTGTCAGCCTGTCTCTCCATTTCAGGCATATCTTGACAAGTATTACACAAAGAAAGGAGGGCACCAGGTTGGCGAGATGGTTTCAAGAGGAGGCAATTCCATGGCAAAGAAGATTAAGGACCTGCAAACATTCTTCGGCCTCCAAGTCACTGGGAAGCTGGACCAGAACACGATGGATGTGATCAAGAAGCCTCGCTGTGGAGTCCCTGATGTGGCAAATTATCGTCTCTTCCCAGGCGAACCTAAATGGGAAAAAAATACTCTAACATACAGGTAATGAGCTACAGTTTTCCAGACTCAGAGATCTCAATCTCTCTGTCTCTCTGTCTCTCTCTCTCCCCCTTATCTTTTAAAAATATCATCCTCTAATCTCTATAAAACTCATGACTCCCCAAAACCATAAGAAAGAATAAGAACTTTGTAGGTCTGTCAGATAATGACAATGAATAATTCACTTGAAAATAAAATCATGGCATTGTCTCAATGACAGGCTGTTTTAGGCATTACATTTTTTTCAGTTAGAAATGACATATTAATATCCAAAGAAAAATAATATGTCAGATTAGTAACAATACCAACCATTGTTCTTAAAATAATCTGCTCAGTTAAAAAAAAAGTGACTAATGAATAAATTATTTTTTTCATTGATTCCTAAAAGCATTTACTAATGATTTATTATCTACCATAGGCATTCAATTTGGGGGCTATAAAAGTGAACAGATCCTGTTTGCAGACCTTAGGGAACTCTCAGTCCTTTAAGGAAGACAGAACTGCAAGGAGATATGGCCACTCTGGATGGAAAGAGCAAATACAGGTCTAAGCAGAGAACTCTGACAGCACACTGGGGAATGGCAGGGGGCTCCAAGTTATCAGGGACTGGCCGGTGACATCACAGGTTAATTTGAAGGCAAAGTAGCAGTTCCTGCCCTCTGCTTCCTTCCTGGGCTCTCCCCACTGTCCATCCTCCCATGCCTTCCTATTTAGACCAACTGGCTGGCTGTACCAACAGGACCCCTCGCCCTTGCTCCTGTGCTCTGGGTACCGAAGCCATAATTCCCAGCTCCAGCAACCTGGACCCATTTCTGGGGCCAGAACAGATTCATTCATTTGCTAATCTAACTGAGGGTTTCATCACCCATAATGCCCACCACTCAGCCTGAAGGGACTGGACGTTGCCTGCATATGAGGGCCTCACTCATTCCAGATGGATGAGGTTTGGAAAAGAAGAGCGGCCTCTATTTATAGCTGTGCTCCAGGTCTTGCAATTGTTAAGGGTTTTTCAAGTAGAAAAATAGACCAAGCACACAGGAGGGACTGGAATGTCTGTCCTGCTGGGCAACAAGTGCCCAACCAGTGCCCCGAAACCATCATGCAGTGAAGTAGAGAGTGCAGGGAGGAGAGGGGCAGGAGACAAGGCTGAAGAGGCAGCCTGAGGAACAGTGTGAGGGAGCTTGGGCTTCACCTGCAGACCATGGACCGTCAGGCCCACAGCAGAATCAGACTGCGCTGTTGGAATGGGCACATCTGGCAATACTTAGAGCTGAGAAAATGTTGGCCACGCTGCAATAGTCTGAGTATTGGTGTGCTGTGTTGGTGCCTAACCGCTCACAGGAGGCAATCTTGAAAATGTCAGAAAGTTTGGAACCAATTGTTAGATTTCTATGACTGCTGTGAGCTGGTTGCTAGGATACAACCATTATTAAACTATGTACCTTTACAAATAAATTATACTTTTTATTTAGAGAAAAAAAGCAAAACAGAAAAAAGGGTAGAAATAATACAGAATTTTAAAAAAATAACAGAAGAACTCACTAGTTTACAAATTACATATTGTTATCTTAGAAGTAGTTGTTCAGGTTACAAAATCATAGCATAAAAAGTAGAGAATCAAACAATGACAGTATAAACTATTCTGTTTCATAAATTAACAAAAACTTAGAAGTATGGTTCTCTATCTTGCACACTTAAACATACATAGTTATAGCCTTTAGAGCACTTTCTTTCCCTTTCATTATTATAATATCTATTATAAATTTTAGGTCTTACTACTTTCAGTTTATTGTTATTTTTTATACTAGAGAGATGATATGATATTTACAAATGTGAGTCTGATTTATTTCATTTATGAGGGTAGTCTCAAGTTACCTCCAATTACCTATAAAAGATCATCCTTCTTATAGCTGAGTAATATTCCATTGTATAAAAATACCACATCTTTTTCATCTACTCTGCAGTTAATGGGCATTTTGGTTGTTTCCAATATTTAGCCTTTACAAACTGTCCTGCTATAAACATGGGTGCACATATATTACTGTGACATGACCTTTTCAATTTTTCTGGGAAAATACCCAGGAGAGGAATAGCTGAATTGAATGGAATATCCAGTCCTAGTCTTCTGAGAATTCTCCATACTGATCTCCACAGTGGCTGCACCAGTCTACATTCCCACCAGCAGTGGAGCAGTGTTCCTTTTTCCCCGCAGCCTCACCAACATTTGTTATCAGTTGATTTCTTGATGGCAGCTATTCTTTTAGGAGTAAGATGAAATCTCAATGCTGTTTTAATTTGCATTTCTCAAATGACCAGTGATGGTGAACATTTCTTCATGTATTTATTTGTCATTTGTATATCTTCATATACATTAAAGCAAACATAATCAAAACGTATCACTTTCTACTTTGCCATATTTTATTATCATCTATATTGATACCTCTGTGTACACCAACCTTATCTCTATGGTAAATATGTTCCTGCTGACTCTTCTCAGTGTAGCAGTCAAGGGTGGCAAGTCTATACCATGAAATTACCCACAGCAAGAATATTTACAGCACAGAAATCAGAAAACCATACAAATCAGGAGAGTTTCATTGTGCCCTTGCAACAGGTGGTTAAGTTGTTCCTGTACACCGGTGAGTGCCAGCATTCACGCTGGGGTGCCAGAGGACTTGGTGACCATTTGTTACCTGCTGTATATTTATAAACCCATAAGGTGGCGCTCTGAACAAAAGAATCAAAGAGCTAGGAATGAGAAAACCGCCAACTTGAACACAAGTTTTTATGATAAACATCAAACTGAGACGAGAAAAATGCATGTAAGTCCATGGAGTCTTTTCATAGTTTTCTTAAACTGTGCCCTAGAATTTTAGCCTGCACACAGCAACAAGGAAGGTGGATCAACATAATGCAGCTTTTGGAGTACTGTAACATTTTGCAGTCAGTCAAGCAACCCCAAATCCCTCTGTACTCCCATACTGCCTGTATTCTCGGCTGCCAGACAAATCCCTTGTTCTCTCCCCACCAAAAAAGACACTAGAGGCTACCTGGGTCTCAGAATAACTTAACAAAAAAAGATGATTTTAAAAGAAAAAATAGCATAGTGTTTACACGCGTAAGCTTTGAAGTCGGACAGAGCAGGACTCAAATTTCGACTAATCGCAAATATATATGATAAAGACAATGATTATCTACTTCTCCTGGGATGTTTGAGAACTGAGTAACACAGAGAACCGTGCTCAGCACAGAATATGTCTTCAAAGAGTATTAGCAATGATTACTGTTGCTTTTTTCAATCAATAGACCTTGGGTCAGAATTTTGTCCACTTTCTCTTCCTTTTCTGGTGCTGTTCTATTCTCCGTCCCCGTCTTTTTCAGCCCAACATGTATAATCAGCTCAAAGAAATTGCTGACTTATCTGTAACGTGAAGAAATTTCAAGGAACTAACTATGCAAAGTTGAGTTAAATCACAGGTTTGTATTGCAAAATGGAATAAACATATTGGAAAGCATTATATAATCCCTTTAAAGGTCTTTCTGATTGTCCCTTTAATTACATAGCTTTCTCCTTTTGGTCTCAACTTAAAGAGCTCTTCTTTCCCCTCCGCGTCCTGAGTTGACCTATTTACCATCCTCGCTATGGGACATGGTCCTCCTTTTTAGGACCTTGGCATTGCCACTGGTGGTTCCTGTTGCAGTTGTGGTTCCTGCATCAGAATGAAACAGAATGCTTGCTAAAACGAGTGTTTCTGGCTCACACTTGCACTTTTCAAACTCCCTAGGTAGTTATCACAGGTCCTAAGGTTTGAAACCCACTGAGCTGTCCTTAAACAGCAACTCTTTATTTTTTAATTTATCAAGTATTTCCTGAACATTTGCTACATGCAAGGATGGAGTAGGAGCTGGAGACAGAGAAAAAGTAGGCTTGGATGTGCACCCAAAATCGGCTCCCACAGACCTTGTTTCTTATTTACACTGGTTATTGCAGCCCAGCCCGAGGTCCCAGGGGGAAGCGCCCCCCCCACACACACACACACACTTCTTTACATCTGCCAGGAGCCCCAGACCCTGGGCTTCAGAGCACAAGCCTGGAAGAACTACCACCTCTGTTTCTACCCCTGTATGTCCAAAACACACTATACTTTTCTGCCTTCAAATGTCACTGTCACGATGCCCAGCCCTTTTTCAATTCCAGTGAGCATGCTTTCTTAAACCTAGTATTTCCTGTTTCTTTACAAATACAAGATTTAAAAAAAAATTCCCCAATAGGTCTAGGGAAAACCTGCTGGTCCTTGAATGAGAATTTGTAAAACCTCAAAAGTGTGTGTGTGTGTGTGTACAAAATCTTTTTTTTTTTTTTTTGAACCAAAGATCAAACTCAGGACCTTGCACTTACCAGGCAAGTGCTTGAGCCACTGAGCTAAATCCCTGGCCCTATATATTTTATAATTGAAAATTTTCAGTCCCTTTTGAGGAAAAAGAGGGCCTCTCAATTAAAACCATTTTAGGAAGATAAACTTACAAATTCCAACATTTCACAAGTACTATTCTTTAAAATTAATGGCAGTATAACAGTAAAAGCCAAGCTTTTATAGTACTAGATTATCTCAACTGTCTCTTATTTCTCTCCTTAATTTATCTTATTGTTAAATATACAGCCCTATATATGAAAAAATAAAAATCATTTGGAAGAAAAAATCTAAATTACAGATTTATGCTCAGTCTTTTGGTTTTTAATACAACCTATAATGCAGTATTTGCCTTCTTCCTTTAGGAGAATTTACTAGAAGGAAAACATGTTTCTCTTCTTTTCACAGAATATCCAAATATGCAGCTTCCATGAGCCCTGCGGAGGTGGAAAGAGCAATTGAGATGGCCCTGCGGGCCTGGAGTAGCGCCGTCCCTCTGAACTTTGTGAGAATAAACTCAGGAGAAGCCGACATTATGGTATCTTTTGAAACTGGAGGTATTGGTGCTTCTTGGATTCTGTCTACTAAAAGAACCATCCCACTAGTGTCGCTTCTGCATCTTTTATGCAAGCTATCAGCATAGTCCTCCATTACACAGTGTCGTGATGGGCAGAGGCCAAGACCTTGGCAAATTCATGATCTTCACGTGGCCTTGAAATAGAGGGAAAGGAGTTCGTAGCATTTCTGGCCATCATCTTACTCATTAGGACAGGCTCGCCATAACAAGCTCGCAATATGGTTTTGTCCCATTGGGGGATAACTTCCATCAGATTTCACTTTCCCATGGGCTCAGAGGCCACCTGACCTCAGCCATTGCTAGGATAAGACCCAGCACTATTACTCTCTTTCATAGTAGTCAAGAATCTCCTACCTTGTGTGCTCACTGAAGGAAATAAATTCCACAGAGACCCCAACACAGCTTTTCCTCTGTAGCGATGGTTAGGAAAATGGCTACCTTCTAGGGGATGTGTAGCATCTCAAATTCCAGCGCACTTCCTTTCCCATCCTCTCACTCATCCTGGAAGGAGCACAGCATGAGCTTGCACAGGGAATGGTGCCGAGCTCTGAGCCCTTTCCAGAGAAACACCAGGTAGCAAGGGAGGCCCAAATGGCCCATGGGGTTCCTTTTCCTCCTCAGCTTCCTAGCAGTGAAGTTAAATGAGAACCACTGCCTCTACCTCTCCACAGACAATGTTTCTAAGAGTCCTTGATTTCAAGTAGTGATCTTAATTTTAATGTGATGTCACTGTGGGAAACACCCTGAGGAGCTAGGAGAGAGAAGATCAAGTAAGTCTGGAGTCCAACCCCTTTAGAAATGGCCCTCAACGTAACCTAGCTCTTGGAAGGTTCTGTTCCTTACAGCAGATGAGGGAGGAAAATGTGGCTCAGGGCAGCTTTGGAGGACTTGGAGTTAATGTGTGGCCCTCTCTTGATTTTTCATGGTGTGCCCTGAATCCTAACACAAAGAAAGGCTGGCTAGGCTGCTGCTGCACCCACTCCTCAGGACACGCAACCTGACTGAACCACACTGGGCTCAGACCTGAGAAATGGTGTACCCTGAATTTTGTTTTGTTTAATTTTTATAAAACCGGGTGTCTTCCCTAACATTGCAAAATTGTGAGATGCAGTTTCTCCTATATTGCTCATGTTATTCTTCTTCCTTTTCTGTTCATGAACTGTTAATTAAAATACAGACAGTAAGACAAAACTATCATAGTACCCAGGTGACAAATGCCTTTGTTTGCAAACAATTTGGCTCACAAACAGATGAATTTGGAAAAATTTTGGTTTTATTTGCATACTCTGCATCAGGTGGCCACATTTCCCACACAAACACCAACATGGCCATCTTTTCCAAATCACAGAACAAATCAAATTTGTGAACCAAGGAAGTACTGCATCTAAAGCTTTAGACGTTAAACTTTTCCTTTATTACTTGCGTGAGTTTCACACATGCAGGCATAACAAAATTACAGAGTTTTTTTTCTTTTTGAAACATACTTAAATTGAATTGTATTGTGTCATTCGATTTCTTTTTTTTTTGTACCAGGAATCAAACTCAGGACCTTGGGCTTGCCAGGCAGGCACTGTGCTGCTGAGCTTTATCCCTGGCTCTGTATTGTGTGTGTGATAGAAATAAAAACCACAGGCTTATTTGATTTACTAATTTGTAATGTATGGCATATCTGTAATCCTCAGTATGCTATGCATCATAGTAATTTTAATGCTATCAATGAAGTATAAAATAGTCCTTTTTTATTTTTCAGTGGGCATTCATTGATAAGTGAGCGTCTTACTATAAAAAATTAATACCAGGAGTAAATTTTAGCATCAGTACTATCACAATATCCATTCTCTGTGCCTCTGAAATGCTAGTACTTGACCATGTTGGCATTTCCTGTTGTTCAGATCACGGGGATTCCTACCCATTTGATGGGCCTCGAGGGACTCTAGCCCATGCATTTGCACCTGGAGAAGGCCTAGGAGGAGATACACATTTCGACAATGCTGAGAAGTGGACTTTGGGGATGAATGGTATATATGCACAATTCACCATAACCTGGAAAATATTGTACCTTCTTCTGAGCCTCCATCATGAAACCTTGAGGTTCAACGTCCCAAGCCACCCTTTAACTAGGGGGGCTGGCTAGCAAAAACAAGTAAGCCAAAAATCCACAGGGGAACACCACAAGGGAAAAGACCCACCCAAGATTATACTGTAGAGTTGTCTGATGGTCTCTGTTTCATAGCATACAACCTCAAGAACTGACGATCCCCTCCTCAACACAATAACTCTCTCTTCTGTCAATTATGCAGCATTTATTGTTTCTCGCTAGTGCTTGGGGGGAAAGTTTCATTCAGAAATGATCTAAGAGAATCAGTATATCCTGAGAAACATCATGGGGATGGGGATGCAGATTCCAGAGTAACATGCAGGTCATCTGGAAACCTTCAGTGTGAAACATGTGCATGAAAATGTGTAGGCTGTGACAGCAGAAAGCTATACAGGTATTGGTGGTCTTTCATTGCCACTATTAGCTCCAATGCCCTCCTTTATCAAGTTACCAAGCATCTCACCCAACCCCAACAGGAGGATAAAAACTAGATTGAAGTCAGCAAAACTGTGTCAAAATAGCCTGTCGAACTTTGAATAGTCTAGATGATTAGTACATAAATTCTCTTGTAAAGACAGATGATAGAGAAAACAAATACCTGTGTTGATGCAGTCATTCTTTCTCATATTGTTTAGGTTTTAATTTATTTACTGTTGCGGCTCATGAATTTGGTCATGCCCTGGGTCTGGCCCATTCCACAGACCCATCAGCACTGATGTACCCAACTTACAAGTACAAGAATCCCTATGGATTCCGCCTTCCTAAGGATGATGTGAAAGGGATCCAGGCATTGTACGGTATGATGACTACATTTCTTTTACCATTAACCCTGAAAGTGACAGACATTCAGTTTCCAATTTTTAAAAAGTTCATTTTTCCAGGAGTCCCTTGCATAGGTAAAGATGACACTATAGACCTCAGTCCCAGTGATGTCTTTTTGTGAAGAGCTTATTCACCAGTTATGAATATTGCTTTCTTTTTTCTTTTCTAATACATGCAATTAAATTTTGCATCTTTCCTCCAAAATATTCTGGCCTTGACTGGACATAAGAACACACAGTCATTTGTTTCTCCAGTAGGTAAAAATTTATACAAGAGAAGAACATGGGTATATTTTATAGTTCACATACACTGTGTTCACCCATCTGCAGATAAGTGGCCTTAGCTTCCTAACAATAGCTATGTGTTAATAACAACGCCACCACTCAGGTGTACGTATAATCTGTACTTCATGGAACGTGATCACACGGATCATCTCATGCCACCCTTGTGACAAGGCCGTAGGGTGTGAATTTGTTCTCCTCATTTGATAACTGAAAAAACCAAGGGTCAAAGACAGTTAAGCATTCTAGGGTATTCCAACTTATCTGAAGCATTAACATTTTTTCAAAGGGTAAGAAAAGATTATTAGAAATTTTGTATCTTGTTTTCCTAAAGGGCAAAACAACACATGAGAGAGAATCTTGAAACATCCCTGTATGTTCACAATTTCTCTTTAGTGAATAGAAGGACAAAAAAACCAAATCCATAGGAGACTTTCCCTCAGGCCTTGAAGACCAGGTTTGTCAGCCTCTGCTTGTCAGAACCTGTCTGTGTCCTCTCAGCACAACAGGCCAGAGAGGCACATCTCCCAGTGGCTAGCTGCCTATCTGTGAGTCAACCAGCTAAGAGGTGCACACATCTGCAGACAGATGTTACCCAAGGCACAAAAGACAGAATCAATCCAAAGAAGCCTTTGGCGAGCTCTAATTTCCAGAAAGGTTAGGTGCTATTTCTGCTTCCTCCTAAGGGACAGGTAATGCTGTGACTATCCTAATTTTAAAACTCTTCAAAGATACATGGCAGAACTCAAAGTGAAGCAATTCTCAAGGGCTGCCAAGAAGGCACAAGCCCATATACTTGCTTGATGTAGTATCACCAGGCCAGGAGCCAAAGTACGTGTTTTGACATGATCATTTATATACGAGAGGGCTTTATGTCTCCAGGGAACAGAAATATCACCCCCTCCAGGCCACCTTCCACTCCTGGTCCTCACCTTCTTCCAACGCCTCACCTCTGACCCTCATGCCATTGCTGACCGCTCCTCTCCCCTATGTCAATCTATCTCTGCTCCTTATCGAGCTCTGGACTCTTCACTGCTTCTCATTCCTTCCCCATTCCCATTCCTCAGGCTACCACAGGCTTCATCAAGGAGCAGGGGGTCTTCCAAAGACAGTGAGTAATGCAGCCTCAGCTCATAGTTGGCAGGGATACAGTGGGAGATGCAAACACCAACAATTCTCCCAAGGAATGAGTCCCAGTTTCACAAGTAGATCCACCAGGAGATACCTTCAAACAGCAAACGTCCTGTGGCCTTCATCTCCACTCAGCCTGTCCTCAGTGACTCAGAGAAGCATTGAGCAGAGTGCAGGATGCCAAGGAGTATATGGAAAAAAATAAAAAGTATGCAAGAAAGTTCTAATTTTCATGATAAAAATAACTTAATTACAAAGAAATAATACATTTTAATCGCAGTATATTTCTAATTCAGACAACCTGTAGCCACCAAGGAAGTTGTTAATGATAGTAAAAGAATAGCAACAATTCTTCAAACATTTACTGTGTGCCAAGCTTTACAAATGTTATTTAATTCTTGCAACACCCTTTGAAAGTAAATCCTGTAATTACCATTCCTATTTTACCCTAGAGGAAGCTGAGACTCTAAATAAAAAGTTAATGTATTTGTCTCAAATCACACGACTTGACAACTAAGAAATTCAAGATTAAAACAAAAGTCTTTGTGTCATTGACAGCCACTTCTTCATGACATCATACACAGAGTGAATGTGGCGAACGTCTCTAGAGCAGTAGTGTACAAACTCTAAATTCCTAGTATGATTTTGACCAAGAGATTTTGAATCCTAGGGCCTCGGAAACCATACCTGGGAAAACCCACTGTTCCCCGCCTGCCTCCTCACAAGCCTTCCATCCCCGACGTGTGCGACTCCAGCTCGTCCTTTGACGCTGTGACAGTGCTGGGAAAGGAGCTTCTGTTCTTTAAGGACAGGTAAGCCTAAAACACACCAGAGCTACTGTCAGGCCTCAGGTCACCCCCAAAGCTATCACCCCAGAGGTCCATGTCGCTGCCATGTCTGAAGACGATGCAGAAATGGTATCCAATTTAGTGTGGGCAGCAGAAGTCTTTGGGCATGTATGAAACTTCCAAAATTGCTGTCTGTGGAGCACCCACTATGGTCTCAGTGCTGTGCTAGATTCTTTTCATACATGTACAGTATTTATTCTAAACTTGTTCACTTTAGAGATTAGAATCTCCAATTTACAAAGGAAGAAAGTGGCTCAAAAGAACAAGTATGTTTCCCAAGGTGACAGTCAAGTGACTGAACTAGGATATGAAATCAAATTTATGTGATGTCTGTTTTCTTTACTACTATGTGGTTAGTAGGAGCACTTAGTAAGTGCTCAATAAGTATTTGGTGAAAGAATGTTGGCTACCTGAACAGTTGAACATACAGGTGAGTGGGTGGATGGATGGATGATCAGATGGACAGATAATGTGTGGATGATTCTAAGGTAAGCCCTCTTCCTAAAATCCTCTTTTTCAAGGCCTCTCAGCCTTCCCCCTTGTCAGCCATCAGCTAACGTAGAGAAAATATATCCCTTTTTCCCCACACTCTAGCTTTTCAAGGAGTATGACTGCTGTCTCCATGACACTGGGAACTGTAACTACTTCTTTCTGAGAAGACAAACAGCAACCCCTACCTATATTCCTCCCTTTACTGGAGACAAAGTTCAGTCACACTAGAACAGACAGAGAAGCTCAGGAGTGTGCGTGTGCATGACACTTCTTCCCTTCAGCGGAAAAGTGTTCACTGAGCCTATATGGGGTACCAAGCACTCTCACAGTGTCTGCAGACATAAAAATAGATTGATACCCACACTACCCTTGAATACCTCTTAATTGCTTGAGAAGGGACATTCAAAGAGCATTGCAAAACAGTGTGAAGCGTGCTATATAAGGTGGAGCTATGAGGTAAGAACAGAGAAAAAGCACCTGGGGATGTCCAGAGAAAGCTTCCAAAAGAGATGATGTCTGAAAAATTTCATGTTTCTTTTGGGGATAGATCTTTCAGCTATTATTATAAGAATAATTGTGTTCATTCAGAAAAGAGAGTACCATTTTTTAAAAAGAAATCATAATTTGCACCCAAAATACTTGAGCTGCCATGACAGAATACCCTAGACTAGATAACTTAGACAGAAATTTCTTCTAGAAAACCAAGGTCAAAGGGCTTACAAGGTAGGTTTCGCTCTAAGGCCTCTTCCTTTGGTTTCCCAGAGGCAGCCACCTTCTCACTGTGCTCATGTGACTCTTCTTAAGCACAGAGGGAGAAAGGGAGAGACAGCAAACCAGCTTTCTGGTGCCTCTTTTTATAAAGGTACTAAATTCCATCCTAGAGCCTCACCCTCATTACCTCATGTAAGCCTAATTATCTCCCCAAAGCCCATCTGCAAATACCATCAAAATGAGAGTCAGAGCTTCAACCAATGAAGGGGGCCCCACAAACATCCTGTCCGTAACACAGACAAATAATGCAGCTAACCACGCTGTTCTCCAGACCTTTTCTCTGAATTGAGATATGTGAAGTAAATAAGAGACAATGGCAAGGATTTAAAAAAAAAATTTACTAGTTTTATTGATTTATAAAATTTTTTCACATAACAATATTTCATTTAAATTCACTTTTTTTTTGGTACCAGGGACCAAACTCACGACCTAGCACTTGCCAGGCAGGTGCTTATGCTGCTGAGCTAAATCCCTGGCCCCAATATTTTATTTTAAATGAATTTTAATCTTTACTAAATATATACAATACATAATATACATTATAAATATATATTGTAAATATATAATATACATTATAAATATATACAATATATTATTGTATATATATAAATATATACAATAATATATATATATTATTGTAATGAATAGGTACAGCATTACTTTTTTTAAAAAAACCCATACTTATGAAAATCTATATTGTTTCCAATTTTTAAAAATTAGGGATCTTCAAGAATAGATAGGTATGTCATTTTCAAAGACAGATTAAGGCAGAGCTCAGGGGCCCAGGTTTTCTCCTCAAACTAAGAGGGCTTGAATCCTGGACCCCCAACTCACAAAAGAGGTGACCTTGGGCAAGTAACATTCGAATCACACAGAAAGTGTACAGTAAATGGCAGTTGCTATTTTGAGGAATGAGAATTTTTAAAAATATGTATTGTGCCATGATGGTTTAGAGGTAGTTATTTAGAGAACCCAGTTGATTTCTTTTTATTTATTCTTACTGATTTTCAATTTTTGAAGACTTACTATCATGATGTCATTTCTACTGACTTTTCTTGTTGACCTAAAATAACAACAGAGAGAAAGTGTCTCTAAAGAAATAGCAAATATATTCAGGAATAAGAATCTTCTGTGCAAATCGCAGGTCTTCTCCGGAGGTCAGAGGAGCGATGGAATGAAGATCTTTAAAACAAAGGTGATTAGTCATGGAGGCTCTGAAGAAGTGGGTGTTTACTCATTCACAGCTCTGAGTAGCTGCAGAGGTGTCTTCACAGAAATAACTTGCCTGGAGTGTGCTTGTCTGTCAGAGAATTCTTGGAGTAGCTCTTAGCTCTGACACAAGCATAATACCCACCCCAGCCCCACCTTGTGAGCTCTGAGCTCTGCTTTGGTTTGCATCTAACATAAGTGACTACATCTTGGCATTAGCAGCTTTTACTTTACTGAAAACTAAACCAGGCAGAATGGATAGTTGATGGCCCAGGGGTGGCAAGCAAGTTGTAGGGCGGGAGAAACTCAGGACACCAGCTTCACCAGAAAAGACATTGTCAGATACTGAATGAAACAGCATGCAGCACTTTCTCAGCAATAAAGAAATGCGCTAATCATCATGTAGGAGGCAGGTCATTCTTCAGGTAAATATCGTAGTTGCAGTAGAGACAAGGCTGCAAGTTCAGAGATATGTCACAATTTCACTCAATTATCATTCTTTAAGATGCAAACCAAACAAATACCTATCAAGCAATAACATCAGTTGCGAATGATTATTTGAAGATGAAATGTCCTTTAACATAATCGAGACTATGAATACTGAAAGTGATAGCGGAATAGAAAAGAGAGCTAGAGATGAGGCATCCAGAAATGAATAATCAGGGGAGGGTTTAGAGGGGAAGAGATGGCTGACTAAGAGTGTGACAAGCTATTGCGGTAGGGCAGACAATTCCAAAGAACTAGGAAGACGTAGAAGCAGGACAGTGCTCAGGGCTGGATTTGTCTCTAATTCACCACAGACCATTGGCCTCTCTCTGTGCTCTGTAAAATGAGGGTGTTGTGTGATAATAATAGTGACTTCAATGTGTTCAGTGCTTATGACACTAAACCCCTTGTTATCAAATACATATGGCACCTTTGTGATTTAGAAAGTATTCTCTTTTTATAAGGCAGAGAAAAAGTAAGCAGCCTGTTCAGGAGCACATAGCTAGTGAGTGCCGAAGCTGAGTTCATGCGTCAATGCTGTCACACCCCAGAGCCCACATTCCTAACTTCCCGAATCTGTCACCTCCCAAGATATCACCCAGAGCTGGAATTCCATGACTCTAGTTCTGATCCCCATCCTGGCTGCCACCAAAAGTCCCAGCCCAGACAAAGAACAAAGAATTCTTTCAAGTCACAATTATAATGGCAACCGCAGAGCCACTGATTATAAAAGGGCTCATTTCTGCCCTCTCCTACTCATGGGCCTGGAATTCCCCCGTCACCAGCAATAATCTGTTGATGTGACATTTAAAGCTGTGAAGTAATACTAACAGTTTGTTTCCAAAGCAAGATAAGCCATAATGCCTTCTGAAGTCCCTCAGATTGTTAAATACTCTGCTTAGTGCACATAAGCACATTCAAATGTTCGAGGGGCAGCAAGGGAGAAATGACTGGATTTGTGACCATACTAAAAGTATCCTTGCATCTTTCCTATTAGTTGGGACTTTACCCAATATACTTTGAAGGATAAAATCAAGACTATCACAATCGCATACAGAGTTTAAAAGAATAATAGATTTTACAAATGGATCAAGCATAATGATTGATCATGTCCAAACCCTACATTTTAAACAACAGGCAATTAGACCCAGGTCTCTCAGCACGGCAGAACATACACTACAGGCTAGGTCTTCTGACTCCTAGTTAGAATTTATGTTATCACTAACGTGGGCCATTTTCTGGCTATGAAACAAACTGCTAAGCACTGAATTTTAACTTGAACGATGCATGTTTCTCAACTGCTCCACATTTGCATTGGTAGGAAAAGCATTTTCACGTCTCAGACTCTGCCTGCAGATTGGATCACCACTGATATGAAGTATTACTTTCCTCAAAAATGTTGCTTTTATAAAAAATAAGTGCATTACTAACTGTTGCATTTTAAAATATATTATATACCTTACAATGCAAAGGAAAACATTTCTAAGGGTTATGCATATAGGAAATAAAGAGAAGGTTAAGTGTAAGAGGCATTCTGGAACACTCACTAGCGGAATCAGGATACTGATTTGGCCAGAACAATGGAAAAGAAGAGCCAAAGAAGGAAATAGCCACAAGACTGAGAGAATAATAATGCCATTATTGGTATTAGAAAAGTCAAGAGGATTTTTTGGACACATTAAGAAATAGTGTCAGTTGTGTCAGACTTAAAGTGATGATTGTGCTATTGGGGTTTTATATAAATAAACTAGCTCATGTGTGACAGCTAGAAGTCTCACGGGCTTTGATTCTTCCATGCAGAGGAAGCAATTAAAGATGTGAGCTTGGATAACAGATCTAAAGAATGAGCAGATCCGAAGAGAAAGAAAACAAGAAAATCTAAGGAACGAGCGTCGGAAATGACAACTGTGAGGAAAAGCACTGAGTAAAGGCCAGAATGAGCTATTGCCCTAAAATTAGTAATAACAACAACAACAATAGCTCACATTTCATAGTCATCTGTGAGGTCCTGTGGACTACGCAAAGCATTTTACACTCACTTAAAACGCACTGTTTTATTTCCCAGCTGAAACATTACCCTCCATCTTCTTGATATCAGAACTAAAATCCCTGTGGTACAGCCCCAGATAAATCAGGGAAAGAAGGTTTATCTTACTTTTGGTATTTGTTTTGTTTTTATGACCAACACTGGAAAATGATACACCAAGGTCACCAGACTGAGGACTGAAGAAGAGACTAATTGGCCAGGATAATTATGGAACATGGTCACAGAAGAATGAGGATCAGGGCAAGTCCTAAAAAGTTACAGAGCAAATGGTGGAGGAAAGAAAGTTGTAGCTAAAGATCCACTGGAGAATCTTGTTACTAATAAGATAATAGCTGACAGTGGCAGCAGGGTCACAAGAGGATTTCAAAGACGGGAAATGTTCATGCTTGCTTGAAAACATGAAAAAGAGCCACAAAGAAGAAGAAATGCAAAATACTGTAAAAAAGAGGGGCAGTAAAATCAATAACCACTGCAGCTAGAGCATTTGAATGTCAAATTTCCCAGGTTACACAGCTTGCAGAAAGCCCCAGCAAGTCTTCCTCCTTCACACATCCCCTTGGGCTGTTCCTTGGCCGGCTGTAATTTGCTTCATTTACAGTCATTTACATCAGACCAGTTGCTGATGTGTTAAGAATTCAGACAAAGAAACAAGTGAACTAAGATCTCTGACTCTGCTGTTTTTCCTAAACACTCTCCTTCTGAGTGAAAATGGAGCCTACATCTTCACAGGTTATGACTTATTAATATGGATCCCGGTAGGCTCCTCAGATGGATGTAAATTCTCTTAAGGACACAGTGCACAGCTTTGACTATTTTTAATTCACATAACTGTATACACGTGGGTTGTTTTTATTTTATGAGCTGTACTTTCCTTGGGGTCAGTGAAGAGGATGATGCATGGTTGATTTCTTGGCTTCTGAAGCATTCTAAGATATGTTACTATACTTGAAGTGAAACCAAAAAATGGATGACCTTCTCAGCCACGGTCCTGATCACATGGACCTCAAAATTTCCAGTGAAACTTCAAAAGGAAGCTTGCCTACATTGACAAACTCTATTTAAATTTTTAAATATCATCAATTAATAGATTTGTGGAATTAAAACATTTTAAGAATCTACTAGTAATTGTAAGAATAGACCAGAATTTATAAAACATTTTCATATGCATAGTATCAATTGATCATTTGTAGTACTTAGGCAAGGTATTACTCTCACTCTTATTTGACAGAGAGAAATTGAGTATTCAAACAGTTAAATGATTCACTCATCTAGTGCAAAAAGTTTCTAAGCTTCCCTGGTTTCTTTCATTGTGCCACACTTGCCTGATCTTCCGGTGTTAAGCAGCAATTAAACTGAGAGCATCAAAAGGACAGAAAAAAGAAACATACTTTTCTCCTGAAAACCAAATAACAGGAAAATGCCAGGAAACAAAATTACAGGTCAAAAGGAGTGCAGTTGAAGAAGGGAGAAAGTGAAGGTACTCACTCAGCTGGGACTGACTTGCCTTGCTAGTACTGCAAATAGGAGGTGAAGGCGTCCCCTGGAAAGAGAAGACTAAGGCAGCCAGCTCAGGTAGTTGGAAAGTGGAGTTGCTTGGGTATAACACAAAAGAACAAGGGTTTAGTTCAGCAGTAAAACGTGTGCTTGGCATGCTGAAGGGACTGGGTTCAATCCCTAGTACTAAAAAGAAAAAAAAATGTTCAGCAATATGGATCAAGATGCAGCAAGTACTATAATAAACCCCAGGATAAAAGAATAAGAAATACATGCTCTTAACCCCAAAGTGTTCAAAGGACAAGTAAGTAGAGAGCTGCAAAAAGCCAGGAAAAACTTATCAGTAATTTAATCTCAAATTTGATGAATTAATTTGAGTTCTATAATAAAAGGAAAAGAAAATTTCAGAGAACATAAAATGTGCTGAGGCAGTATTTCCTGCTCAACCTCCTGGCACCTTCTTACTTTGCCAACAAATATTTATTGAACAGTGGTTATATGCCAGGTTAGCTCCTGGGTACACAGAGATTAATAGTGCAGCTCAATATCTAATCATCTGGTCTACAATATCAGTAAGTTTCATTGTTTTGCCTTCCTTATCAAAGATCAGATTACAGATTATTGACATGGTTTTTTTTTTTTTTACTTAGTTTCAATATATACTGTAACTGCTCTTTTACAAAATAGCTCAGTTTTTTAAATTATACTTTAAATCCATTTCAGATGTATTAGGAGATTACTTTGTGGGCTTCTTTGCTCAATTTTAATTCACTTTAGTGTAACAAAATACAGTAAAAATATAAAATATAAATGCACTATACCTTAGCCCTAATGTTGTAAGTTCCCTGAGAATATTTTCTTTTTGTTTTATTTTCTACTGGATGTAATCTTTCGTCATTAATTCATGGAAATTTTCATGATTACAAGTTCTTTTTCATGATAATTTCCATGAGTGATACGTAATATTTATTTTCATCTTATGCATACAATGTATATGCATACAATATCTCATATCAGTGTTTAAATTAGTATTTCTTAATTTTGACCCCACTGCTATTTTGAGCCAAGTTGGGCCACCTTGTCCATGCAGGGTATTTAATTGTATCCCTGGTTTTGATAACACTATCTAGCTTTAGTTGTGATAACCAGGATTATCAACAGGCTTGGCTTAGAATAATTTCAATTTAGCCATCATAACATGCACAGTATCCTAAATCAAGATTTATTTTTCAGAAATTTAAGATTCTACCACCTATGAAAAATTTCAAAAGTATGTTTTGGTTTTTCTGCCCTCTTAACCACTACTTAATAGTGAGTGATTCAGGACATCAGTATGTGATAAATAGTCAGATTTAATTTTCCCTAGAGTCCCTTATTGATATTTAAATGAGAAGTAAGGAAGTGTCCCCTCATCCCTGCTTTAAGATGCACAAATAGAAAGCAGAGGGAAGTTAGCTAGACTACATCAGAGACATAATTCAGACAGAGTCCAGTTGTTAGAGGATATGTTTATAACTATTCTTCCCTTTTTCCCCATGCTCAGTCTGAGCATGACAAACCCTTGAAACACACCCTCTGCTCCTTAGCAGTGCCTTGGACAGAGTCAGTATTTCAGCACTGCGAGTGAACTGCATCAGTTGGAAAACACTTGATCTTGGATTCCTCACCAGGTTCCCAATTAAAAAGTAGTTGCTGAACCCTTTCTGGGAACCCAAAACCATGCTCACTGTGAGGTGGTAGAAAGAAAAGAGAGAAACAGTTTCTTTGCCCTTCAGAGAAGTCCAGGTTTCATGGGGCAAATGATCAAGTTAGAAGCAAAGAAAAAATCAGAATTCATAAGTCAGGGAATGAGATAGGGTATGTAGTAAAAATCAAGGCAGCTGGAGTTTAATCCAGGTTCTGCCTACCCTAACAACCAAGTGATCTTTGAGCCCATCAGCCTTTCTGGGTCTGTTTTCCACCTGGCGATACATATGTTCCAGATAAGGCTGTGACATTTGGGGTCTGGAGCAAGGCAATGAACCCTACATGGACTCCTTCCACCCTGTTTATTGCTCATAGTTGATGTTTAATTAATGGAAAGCCAAGCAGATAATTTATAAAATGGATGGTATCTATCCATGTGATACTTAACAGTTTATAATATACTTTTATATGCATTATCTCATTTCATCCCCCTAAAATCTTATGGCATTGGCCAGAGAATTATCATTCTCATTTAAGAGCTAAAACTAGGTTTGGAGATGCTGAGCAGCAGCAGAGCTGGAACTCTAGCTTGTATCTTCTGAAACACCTTGAGCTTTTTCTTCTGCATCAAAACTCTGAGGAAACATGGAAAAATGTTTTTCTCTTCTACATATGTCTCTTTTTGGGATTTTATTATCAATTTAAATGTCCTCCCCTGGGATGCTTGACTCAACCTCAAAATGTGATGAGGTATCCTCCTGCATGTCCTTAGAGCATCCTGAATTTAACTGTATCGCACTGATCACTGACTCAGAATTAGCTGGTTATTTATCAATCCCTTCTCTCAGATTAAAAACATTCTGAAGGCAGGACCTCAGTCTTATTTGGTGTTTTGTACTTGATATCTACCACAGAGCCTTGGGAGGCAGACTCCATAAAAACTCAACATAAGATTTGGGGAGTGCCTACACTGACTACATGCTGACTGTCAAACCTTCATTACAGTTTATCTGTTTACAAATAATTTTGTCCAGTAATTCTGGGTTTCTAAATAATCAAATAAGCTATACATGTTTTGTTTATTAACTTTTTATCAGAATGTTTGCAGGACATGTGATTTACAGTCATCTTGGGGAATAGGTTCATGTACATAATACATCCTACTTTTTTTTTTAAATCCCTTTCCTTTCTCTCTCCCTTCCTCTCTCCTCCTACATATTTATAAAAAGAGTTTTCATCCCCAAAATGCAAAATGACAATATTTATATTGGAAATTCAGCCCAGCACTTCTATGTGTACACTGCCACAAATTTTTTTTTTTTTGGTACCGGGGATCAAACTCATGACCTCACATTTGCCAGGCAGGCACTTGAGCCACTGAGCTAAATCCCCAGCCCACTGCCACAATTTTATAGAAATAATATTGGATAAGCATATGAATACATTGCTAAACCTGAAATATATATGTTTTTCTGTTGGCCATCAAGTTCAAAGATGCAAATACTTCCAACAGACAATTATAGACACAACACTAGAATATTAGAATAGAATTATTAATATTTTTCCTGTTTCTACAGGAAATAACTAGCATCTCCCAAACATAGACTTTTGATTCCTTTATATATTTATCACATCCACCTTCTTCTATTTATCTCCTTGAGGTTTTTATTTTTCAGAGACCAGAATAGGAAATAGAAATTTAATACTTGGAATAAGGACACAGAGCTTTAATGTGTAAGTCATTAATGCTATTTCCTTGTGATATCTTTGATACATGCTTAAATAAATGAAGAAAAAGAGATCACAGAGAGCTGAGACAATGTACAGGGAGAAGAAAATGTTTACAAGGTTTAAAAAAAATGTGTTATTTTTTAAAATACAGCAAGAGAACAGGGGCCAGTTAGCACTGACCTCTGAAGTATGTCTTGCAGTCCACACTTTAAGATCTAAATCAAACCTTGATCCTGATTTCTCTCCAAATGCCCACTAGGATTTTCTGGCGACGGCAGGTTCACTTGCTGTCAGAGATTCGGCCGAGCACTATTACCAGCTCCTTCCCCCAACTCATGTCCAATGTGGATGCAGCTTATGAAGTGGCTGAGAGGGGCACTGCTTACTTCTTCAAAGGTACTCTAAGATCTCTCAAAGGAAGCAAGCTCAGCTTCCACAGCCCCACCTATTTGGAATATGTCAGGCTGGGTATGAAATGCCATCCTACCCAGTTGTGACAGTGGTGGGACTGGCAATGACGATCAGCTTGTCCTAACCCAGCCTCTGAGTTCAGGGAGGCAGCATTCTAAGTGACCCTGGTCAGGAAGCCTGAAGCTTGCTCCCTGCCACACACTGAGAACCTTTACCATTAAACAGTACCCCAGCTGCAGGACCATGGCCAGAAGCAGCAGGAGAGGGAGGCATCTGTGGCTTTCAGGAGGTGGACACACATGACACCAATCTCTGGCTTTCGCTCTTTTATTTGAGTGACTTTGGGAAGTTATCCAACTGCCATGAGCTTCATTTGTTTCTCTGCAAAGTGATTGTAGTACTATCCACCTCGAAGATGCGCTGCAACCACAGCTAGCCAAGATAAGTTATCCGATGTGTGATAACTATCTATTTTTGCTTGTATATACATTTTTTTTTCTTTTTTGTGCTTCTAAAAACTGACCCCGGGATCTTGTACATGTTAAACCAGTGCTCTACCACTGAGCCACATCCCCAGTCCTGTTTATATTTCCTTGATGCCGGGGTATAAGTGAGAGTCTGCATGTCACTTACCCCTTCTCTCACATAGATATATGAAGGAGAAATTATATGATAAATGGCAAAAACCTTGAAAACATAAATGTGTTAAATGTAAGGTACAATTGTACCAAGATTATTGCTTTTGTAAGCATAACTAGAGATTTTTCCTATCTCGAAGTTTGAAGTCTGTTGCTGAATTGAATAGAATAAACATCTCCTATTGGATTGAGCCTGGCAAATATCCCCATCAACTAGTCCCATTTAGGATCCTGCATAAAAATTTTCATGACTGAAGTGTATCACTAAGTGATAAAGAGATTATGCAAACTTTAATTTCTGTTTTCAGGCCCCCACTACTGGATAACAAGAGGATTTCAAATCCAAGGTCCTCCTAGGACTATTTATGACTTTGGGTTTCCAAGGCATGTGCAGAGAATAGATGCTGCTGTGTATCTCAAGGAGCCGCAAAAGACCCTTTTCTTTGTGGGAGATGAATACTACAGGTAGGATTTTATCCTTTATTATGAAGATGTATTCATGGGAATGGGAAAAGTCTTTTGCAAAAATGAGTGCAAGGCAAGCTTACAATTGGCCCATTGAGTCTTCTTGGCCATCTTCAAGATGGCCACTGTCTGATCCTCAAAACACAAAACCATCCAAATGATAAGTGAAACATTCATTAAAGAAACCCATTGTTTGATCTCCAGGACATCAAACTTCCTGCTCTTTGAAGGAACTGCTTAAGTGTACTGCAGTGACCCATAAAAGTAAATGCAGCATCCCTAACTACCCATGAGGATGCCTGGTGGGAAACTGATTCCACCATTACGTAAGCATAACGTACATTCTGTGATTTTCTGTGCTTTGTGGAAAAAAATGGATGTGGGCCTGAATGAGGGGCTTTTTGAAGAAGAGTTCTGGTGAAAAGAAAAGGCTTTATTAATGAAGTGCTTTAATCTGCATAGAACATGAAGATTCTCCTTATACAAAGGGAACTACATCAAATGCTCATGCCTGTCCTTCAGGGGCTTATTATAAGCAGATCTAAGTAAGGTGTGATCTGTCACCCAGCTAACTTAAAACTAAGAAAGTAATATAATTGAAGCACAGATGTATTGCATAAGAAGGAAAATTTTACTTTTGTAAAAAAGTATTTCAAGCAAATGTAAACTCTACTGACACTTCCCAACCACTAAGAGCCCTGGAAGCATTGCTCATAATATCTTGGCCTATCATGAATTGTCACTTCCAGTCCAACATTTAAGTCACTAAGCCAGTGATTTTTCTCCAAAACCTTCCTATGCAAACCATAGTACACAAATTCATCAACTGAGTCACTAATAACTGCTGGGTGTAAAAGGCTGTCTTTAAGATAACAACACTATAATCACAGTGCTTGTGTGTAGGAAGTAGGTATTGAGATTCCCATTAGGGGAATTGAGATTATTAAGATTCCATTGTGGATTTTCAAGGAATGAGATGGAGGTATGCACATATAAGTGTGTATGTGGGCGTATGAAAGCATTTACATGAGGATAATTCAGGTAATTCCTCAAAGAGCATTACAGCTTTTTATTCCATTCGAGGGATTATCCACTCTCATGAGCTGTCTTTTCCTGATCTTTGGACTAATCTGCACCCTTGAGTACCCTCTGTAAAGAATGCACTTCCACCCAGGTTGGGTGGAGGCTTCACAGCTAAATTGAGAGAGTAGAGATGATTAGGGTAGAGATTTAAAATTCTCTGTAAATTTGAGATTGGAGATAGTGTCTCTGATTTTAATGATGTCTGATACCCCCAGAGGAAATAATACTGTGCTTATCCAGGTAGGTCCCTATGAATGTCTATTAAGCAACCTAGATAAAGAGGAGTCATTAAAAAGCTGGCCTAGGACATTAAACCAAATGTTAGGGAGCTCCTATTACTTATTAGAAAAGGAAAGCACAGACGGCGTTTTCAACCCTCCCAGTGTGTTAAGTGACACAAACGCATACAGACACCTGACACGGTATCTGGTTCATAACAGCCTCTCAAAATGAGTAAATGTTCAGTCATAGTAGGAGCTTCTATAGTAGTTAACAAGCAATTGCTGTAAAAGCTGTGATATTCTGCAAATTATTACTTAAAGCTCAATATTTCTACCAGCCGCAATCCAAAGAGTTGGTCAAAGAGAATTTCCTTTTGAATAATGAAAGCTCCTGACATTGAACTGAAATGACTGCTTTTGGCAAAGTATAGACAATCCTGTCAGGAATAGGAATCTTCTGCTTACAGACTTCAATACACGTGCTGCTGCTTGCACAAACAACCTGGCCTACAGCTCAAGTCTCAGAAAGGCTATCGCATCAGCCGCACTGATGCTGTATCCCCTTGTGCTTTTCAGGACCTCACATGTATGACAACTTATTGTTAAGTGAAATCTGGTGTTAGTTTTGTAGTGCTGCTGGTAATAGAGACCCAAGAATAAATGTGGCTAAAACACCCAAGGATATGTTTTTCATATAGCGAAAATGTCTGAAGTTCAGCAGACTTAGAGCCAGAATTTCTTCTATCATTTTTCTCCCTTGTTCTTCCCCCACGGCCTCCACTCTCGGGGTCGCCTCATGATGAGAGGGAGCCTGGCAGCTTCGGGCTGTACATCTCTTTTCTAAGCAGAAAGGGGGAGAAAGCTGGAAGGGAAGGGCAGAGGAGACAGGTGAAGTTTTATCCAAGTACATGGCCATCCTGAAAAACACAGAAGGCCACCAGCTTCAAGTCATGGAATCAGAATTTTCCCATTTTGACCTCCACTGACAGTGTGGTAGGTCGTACTTTCCTTTGCCACATCTCTGGCTCTTCTTTTTTTTTTTTTTTTATCAGCACCAGGGATCAAACTCAGGACCGCGTGCTTACAAGGCAGGCGCTTATGCCACTGAGCTAAATCCCCAGCCCCTCTGGTTCTTCTTTAATCTTGATGCTAATTCATTCTGTGGCATAAAATAAAAATATGTTTATTATCAGGAAAATGCTCTATGAGCTCCTACGATTTACAGGATTTAGACCCAACAATGTCAGTGAATGCAATCATGAGAAAGTGATTAAAGAACTTCCGTGCAGGGCTGAGAGTTGGCTTAGGGCCAGTAGGTTTGGGTTCTGAGAGCTAGAACCTACATGACATGGAGCAGTAGCAGGTGAGAAGCATGCAGAGAACCATAACGTGAGCCTCAGAAGGAGGCTTGTGCTTGTTGATGCCATGGTATTCTACAATACCAAGCGGTACATCAGTTAGACTCTGCCTACTAGGGCCACTCCTGCATGTATACTTTTCCTTTAATTCTTTTCTTTTCTCTGTCCAGAAAGCTCTGTCAGTTTCCTTTCTCTGCATTCCTTTTTCTGCCATCTGTGGCTAATTTCTCCCTTTAAACATTCTCTTTCACCTACCAATAGCAAAGTGGCGGTTATACCAAGGGGACAAAGGGATGCCATTATTAACATCATTCTTTGAGGCGGAAAGTCAATAACTTTTCAGTTTTACATAAAATAATTTGTACATCTTCAGGTCCCACCCCTTTTCAATCACACTGCCACTCCTGAATCACTGTCTATTCAGATAGACTGGAGCATCATTATTACAAAGTAAGACACATCTTCTACATTCTCTCCTTCCTAGACACTCTAAGAATACTGGAAAGAACTGTTTATTTAAAGATTTTATACTTAGTTACTATAGAAGAATAAATAATAAGTAACAAAACTAGAAATAACAAAGTAGAATTCAAAATCTTATCTTTAAGATTTTAAGTTTTTTAAAATTTATTACTGAATTACCACATTCAATTTAAATGTATTTGGAATAATTATGTGTCAGACTCTGTAGGGACCACTGACACTCAAGAGAAGACAGAGTTTTCTAGTTAAGAGTAAGACCAGCAGCTGAGAGTGTTGTTCAGTGATAGAGCACTTTCCTGGCATGGAAAAGGCCCTAGGCTGTACCCCTACACTGTAAACTGAGAAAGAGGAGAGATAGAGAGACAGAGACAGAGAGAGAGGAGAGAGGAAGGAGGAAAAGGGGAGAAGGAAAAAAGGGGGAAAGAAGGAAGGGGAGGAGGAAGAAAAAAAGAGAAAGGAAAAGGCAAGGAGAGGAGAAAAGAGGAAAGAAAAGGAAAGAGAAGGTAGGAGAGGGAAAAGAGGAGAGGACAGGAAATACAAAGAAAAAAGGCAAGAAGGAAGGAAGAGAGAGAGTGAGAGTGACTGAGTGGGTTGGTAAGAATAAGAGAGCCCTAGAGTTAACCTTAGCTCCGCAGCCATCATCTGGCAGCCTGCATCATCTTTACCTCACAATTTTATCATCTTCAAAATGGAGGTAGGCAGAGTACCTACCTCATAGTCTTAAAGAACTGAATTTAAGAACAGTAGGAAGTGCCTGTCACATAAGAATCACTCAATGCATATTGATGCAATTCATACCAATGTTATAAATGATGAGGATAAACAAGTAGCTGAAATCCAAGAGCCAACATGCTCTGCTAGAGGACTACATCTGGATTAAGTGGGCAAAACAAAGAGGAAACATCCAACTCTAGCAAAGTTATCAGGAATGAATTCTAAGAGTTGTGTAGGAGTTTCCCAGGCAGGGGGTGGGTGGCTTCCAGGAAAAGAGAGCAGTTGAAGCAAAAGCAATGAGGCACAAAGTAGCCTGTTATCATGGGGAAAACCTCAAGCCTTCAGTATGACTAAAGCAAACTAAGAGACATGGCCCAAGGAAAGCAGGGCATAGACAGATTACAAAGATCAATGGCTTTCTAGGAAGAGTCCTCATATGCAGAAAAGAGTAACATGTTTAAGTACCCTGAATATGAGACTAACTCAACACAACTGTGTGTTAGAAAATATTACTGTGGCAGCAATATGATGGGAAAAGAGGTTACATGACCAGAAACCAGGTAACGCAATAAGAAAAGATGCAGCAAAAAGCTTAAAGAAAAAGATTTCAATCAAGAATGCTATATCTAGCAAAACTACCTTTTAAAAAGGAAGAAAACAAAAAACATTTTCAGATAAACAAACAGAAATTTGCTATTTGCATTTGCTTTACAAGAAATATCAAAGTTATTTAGGCTAAAACCAAATGACCCCAGAGAATAATTCAAACCCACTCACACAAAAAACAGAGAATACTAACCAATGTAATTATGTAATCACAACATTGTGTGAATTCATAATTCTTCTTTCTCTTAGCTGATTTAAAAATCAGTTACATAAAATAATGCATGTATGATTATATTGTTGGGGCCATTGTGTAGAAATACAGTATGTTTGCCAACAGCTCAAAGGGGGTGGTTAAGAGCAAAACTGTACAAGGAAATACACCAGATGGTAATTCAAATTTACAAACAAAAGGAGAGAACCAGGCATAGTAAACAAGACGGATAACAGCAAAAGTCACAAATATGTACTTGCTATCCTTTCTTCTTTGAACTTCTTCAGAAGACATTACATTATACTGGGTTGGACCAGGTTAGTACTTGGATGGGAGACATTAAATCATATAAAATTACAATTATAAAGGGCTTGTAATATATGTATATTATAGTGTGTATACAATAAAACCATGAAGAGTAGGGGAAGGAAGCAGAGCTGTTTAGGAGCAACATTGCTACATCTCATTAGAATTCAGTTAGTATAAATCCAAAGCAGGCTTTTATAAGCTAAGATGTATATGGTGGGACTTATAGCAAACACTAATGAGATAATTTTAAAAACATAGTAAAAATAATCATAAATGAAAACATTATGTTAGAAATGTTCACTAATACAAAAGAAACAAGGAAGGAGGAATAGAGGGAAAGGAAGACAGACACACAGAAAGCATGGTGTAATATAGAAGACATAAACCAACTTTATCAGTAACATCAAATGAAAATGAATTAAGCCAAGCTAACAGCATCAGTCATCAGACTGGATGTTTAAAAATAAGAAGATCAGTCAGGGATATAACTCAGTTGCATAAGTGCCTCCCAGGCAAGTACAAGGTCCTGAGTTCGATTCCTGGTACCAAAAAATAAAATAAAATAAAAAGATCAACTACAACTACATGCTGACTAAGGAGACACATTTTAGATTCAAAGCTACAGGAAGATTGAAAGTGAGATGGAAAATATGTCACACAAACAGCAACTGTAAGAAATTTTAAGTGGCTACACTCAATGGTTGTATCAGAAAAAACAAACTTTAAAATTAAAAATGTTACTAAGGATAAAGAGGGACATTTTACAACAAAAGTATAAATCTACCATGAAAACAATTTGAAACATTATATGAATCCAACAACAGAACTCCCAAAATTAATGACGAAAAAGCAACAGAAATGAAGAGAAAAATTAACAATGGACTGGAATAACTGGAGACTTCAACACTCTCCTTTTAATAATGAGTGGAACAAATAGGTCAACAAGAAGAAAAAAGTACTCCAAACTAACATATCAAGAGATTACTCCAACCAAAAAAAAAAAAAAAAAGTGCAATTTTCTCAAATGCCCATGGAATATTCTCCAAAATAGAAGACATGCTAGGCTGCAACACAAGTTTTAATAAATTTAAGACAATTGAAGTCATGCAGAGTATCTTCACTAATCACAAAGATGTAAAGCTAGAAATCAATACCAGAAGGAAAACTGAAAAATGCATAAATATTTATAAAGCTGGAAAAATACAATATTAAACAACCAAAAGAAAAAAATCACAACAAATATTAGAAAAAAATAAGAAATAAGAGACATTAAAATCCAATATATTGGAATTTGTGGGATACAATGAAAACAAGTCTCAGAGAAAGACTTATAGCTGTAAATGCCTATGAAAAGAAAGAACAAAGATCTCAGACCAATGACTTCTACTTTAATACATTGGAGAATTAACAGTAAGTTAAACCTAAACCAAGAAGGAAGAAGTAATAAAGATTACAATGGAAATAAATGGAAGAGAGAATAAATCAGTAATTTGAAAATATCAATGAAACCAAAAGTGGGTTCTTTGAGAAGATCAACAGAGCTTATTATTCTATTGACCAAATGAGAAAGAGAAAATTCAAATTACTAAAGTCAGAAATAAAAGAAGGAACATTACTACTAACCTTACAGAAATAAGATTATAAACAAGTACCATGAATAACTATACACCAATAAATTAGATAAATTCCTAGAAAGATACAAGCTAGTAAAACTAAAACAGAAATAATCTGCATAGACCTATAATAAATATAGAATTAGTAATCAGAAATGATCTATAGAGAAAAGTATCAGATTCCAATGACTTCATTGGTGATTTCTACTAATATATTTAAAGAAAAATGAATGCCACATTTTCACAAAGTTTTTAAAAATATGGACAAGAACACTGCCTACCTTAGTGTTTAAGGTTAGCATTCATTACCCTGAACATCTCAGTTGGTACAGAAAAAACATTTGGGAAATTCTAAAACCATTTTATGAATTAAAAAGAAAACACCCAACCTAGCAATCGAAAGAAACATTCAACCTGATAAATAGCACCTCTGGAAAATCCACAGCTGATCTCATACTCAGAGGTAAGTGGTTGCCTTAGCCACTAAGATCAGGAGCAAAACAAAATTCCCAGTCTTAGCAGTCACGCTCAGCGTTTACTGGAGGTTCTAATCAGGGCAGTAAAGCAAGAACAAGAAAATAAATATCACCTAGATAAGAAAGCTAGCAAAATATTTTTACTTGCTTATTAAAAGATTATATAATCTTTTAATAGAAAGTCACAAGAAATACACAAAATATTTCTTAGAATAAGTTCAGCAAGGTTGCAACATCTGAGTTCATTGTGCAAAGATAAATTTTGTGTCTATATATTTCACTGAATAATTTGAGAATAAAGTTAAGGAAGTTATTAACTTACAATGGCACCAAAAAGACTAAAATTCTTAATATAAATTTAACAAAAGAAGTGGAAAACTTATTAGCCTGAAAATTAAAAATATTGTCAAAAGATATTGAGACCTAAATGGTAAGATAGTTCAAATTCATGAATCAGAAATCTTAACATTTCTAAGGTAGCAATACTTCCCAAATTAATCAGAATACCACCGGGTTTTTTGTACAATTTGACAAACTTCTCTTAAAATTCACAGGGAAATTTAAGCAGTTGAAATATATCGAAAAAGAAAAACAAATTTTGAGAACTTACACTTCCTGATTTCAAACTGTTACAAAGAAACAGTAATGAAAATAGTATGGTACTGGCAGGATAGACAGACATGCAGGTCAGTAGAAAAACATTTAAAATCCAAAGATAAATCTATGTGTCTACGGTCAGTTAGTTTCTGGAGAGGTGCCAAAGCCATTCAGCAGGGGAAATAATAGTCTCTTCAACAAATTTTACTGTAACAAAGGATGAGCTACATAGAAAAGCATGGAGCTGGACTCTTACCTCACATCACATCTGAAAATTAACTCAAAATTGAGTGAACATCTTAACTGCAAGCACTAAAGCAATAAAATTCTTTTTTTTTTTTTTTTTTTGGTACTGGGGATTGAACTCATAACCTTGTGCTTCCCAGGCAGGCACTTGGGCCACTGAGCTAAATCCCCAGCCCCATAAAATTCTTAAAGGAAAAATACAGAAGTAAATTCCATGACCTTGGATTTAGTACTGGGTACTTAGATATGACCAAAAAAGCACAAGCCAAAAAGAAAACCTAGACAAATTGGATGTAATAAAAATTAAAAATGTCCTTCTTCAAAGGACACTGTCCAGAAAGTAAGACAGAAATGCTGGGAGTGGGAAAAAATATTTTTAAGTCATATATATCTGAACAAGGGTGTGTATCTAGAATATGTAAAGGGCTTGTAATTCAATGAATAGCAAGACAAAATAAAGTTAAAACATGGGCAAAGGACCCAAGTAGACATTTCTCCAAAGAATATATACAAAAAGCCAATATACATGTGGAAAAATGCTCAGCATCAGTCATCAGATAAAGCCAAAACCACAATTAGATACTCCTTCTTATCTCCTAGGAAGCTATAATTGTAAGTTTGTGGAGAAATCAGGCTGTAAGTTAGTGTAGCGACACTGGAAAAGTCTCTTATTACCCAAAAAGTTAAACACAGAATTATCATTTGTAACTGTAGGAGCCTACTCACTGGTATATACACCTAAGAGAAATAAAAACCTATGTACACATGAAAACCATACACAAATATTTATAACAGCATTATTCATAATAGCCCAGTGGTGTGAAAAAACTCAATCACTATCAAGTGTTGAATTAAGACATAAAATACGGTAAGGTCGTACAGTGGCCGTGAAAATGAAATGCTGGAGCAAGCTGATACTGACAGGTCTGGGAGACTATGCCAAGTGAAGGAAGTAGGCCATGAAAATAACTATGATTCTATCATATGGAATGTCCAGAATGGGAAAGGCAACAAAGACAAGAAGTCAGTTAGTGACTGGAGAGGGCTGCGTGGAGAGCAGCGAACTGGGCGGTAGGAGGGAAAGTGAAGATGGACAACTGGAAGGCACAGCACTCCTCTTTGGAGAGATGACAGTGCTCTAAAATGGACTGTGCTGACAGCAACATGATTCTGCGAATATAGGTTTGTTGTTTGTTAACTGAATTGTTAAAAGAGAAAAGGGGAAAAAATACTGCAATAAGCCTACCAGAGATGGTGAGTTAGAAAGTAAAAGATAGATTTGACTGGTTTTCACACAGGAAGAAACTTAGGCCTTGGTGGTTGACTAATTGGGAGTCATTTTTTTTACATGCTACTTTTGTTGTTTTGTTTTGTTTTGTTGATGCTGGGAACACAGTTCAGGGCCTCACACATTTAGCAACATCTCAACATCTCCACTGCACTACATCCCCAGTTCCAGAAGTTATATCTTGGATTTAGATTTTGACATTTACCAAAATAATCAAACTTAACAAGTACAGCAGAATTAGGGAAATAAAGAGGAGCCCTGCCTGGGGGAGTCTGACGTGCTGCTGAGACTCCAGAGTGGAACCGTCTGGAACAGAGCTGGACATAGAGGTCTTGAGCTCAAAAAGAGCTCAGACTGGAAAGATGAATTTAGCATTCACCATGTCAGGTAGACCTGGCCTCCTGAGGTGTGAGACTGCCTAGGAAGAAGGGGTTCAAAGCCACCTGTGAAATCTGTTACGGAAAACATTGAAAATATGCAGGGAAGAGAAATTTACCTAATTTTTGAGGCTTGCAAGATCTTTTGGTAGCAATGTACTGTTATTTTCTCTTTTTCCCCTGGGTTTTCCTCATCTTTAAGTATTTAAGAATATAACTTTGTATTTTGACCTTTCTCATTCAGTGTTATAGAGCAGATATCTTTTCCATGTTGTTACAAATCCTCCGTTCCAAAATCTCCTTCCAGTCGTTTTCTTCGCGGGGTCTTATTTACCGATTTGTCTGAAGGAACACGCAGTAGCCTCTCACCCTACTGCTTTCCTTTCACTTCTGATCACCCTGACCACGGTCACCTTTGTGACCTTGTGGATCACAAAGGCCCCTTCTTCCATGACAGCCACGTGCTTCCTGCCTAGAACTGATTATTCTCTTCAAGGGAGAATTGGAGGGGTTTTTGTATGCTTTTTTTTTTTCATTGTCCCACTTGATTCAGGCCAGAAGGGCCACCTTGAAGAAACTTTCTGAAAACACTTTAGAGACCTTATCAATAAGTGCTTTTTGCCATTCTTTTCTGACATTATCTTTAAGTATCCTTTAGCAGAGTGAACTCTCCATTTAGTCCTTCAAAGGAAGCAGAATGGATTCAGGCCATTGACATATGCTAGAAATCATCACGGTAAAAACACTGGAAATGTCTTTAAAAATGTAATTTCTAAGCATATATTTTAAACAAAAATACAGTTTACCAAATTGTCCCCCAAACCTTAGATTACAAATATGGAAAGTGAGATAATACATCTGAAAAATTTGCATCAGATATCACTATATTACTAATAAAGTTTGGCTGGTTTAAGTAAGCAATGATTTACTTACTATCTATACCCTTTAATCAACATTAAATGAAGAAACAAATGCTTGCAAAGAACACAAATATAGCTGCAAATCATTTTTAGCTTGATAGACTTTACAAACAAGACCTCAGTGACAAGAAAATACAGGCAATGATTTTAGCAGCTGCCTAGTACACAGTAGATTATGAATAAAATATTTCTTTAATATTCAAATTCAGTTAATATTTATTGATAGCTTACCATGTACTAGGAATCTTGCTAGGTATTTTCTTGTATTATCTCACTCATCCATCTGCTTTCTCCACAATCTTGAGAAATAAATAATGTTAACTTTGTTTAATAACTAAAAAAAAAATGTGTGCCTCAAAGAGGACACTAATTAGATCCTGATTATAAGAAGTGGTCCAACTGATGCTAAATTTCATGTCCTTTGATTCTAAATATGCAGGTCCTTCCCATCTACCACATATATTTACCCTTCAATTCTCTTCACCATTTTTTTACCGTCAGTCCAAATGCCCATGATTCTCATCTGTCATGTAATTTCTTTTCTTTTGTCATCTTGCAAAATCCTCAACACCAGTAAATGTCTTTCCTCACCTGGTCTTCTGGTTCATTTCCCTTTTCTACTTCCTCTCATTTGTCTAGCACTGAAAAATGTTATCCAATGCAGTGTGTTTAAAGATTAAAAGGGGAAAAAAGAAATACAAAAGAAAGAAAAGTTAAAGACTAAACCCATTGTTGACTTAGATCCCAGATGAAACCTCAAAGTTCACTCAATCTCATAGTATCAAGTCAGATGTAATGAATGGTTCTAGGGGACAAAATAAATCACAAGAGTCCAGCGGCTGGGACCTGTCCTGCGTGCCACATGAGCCAGGCATGTGTGTGTATGTCCACAAACTGCCCTCATAGCTGCTATTTGCCTGATGAGGAAACCAGGGTTCAAAGTTCAGATCGTACTCTCCTGATCACAGAGCCAACCAGTAACAGTAAGAAACAGACCCACAGCCATCTGAGGAAGATGTGTTATTCTTGTTGCTCGTACAGAAATCCCCAAATATCTATCCACAAACAAAGGCTAGGACATCACAGAATTTTCACCAGGTCATGGAAAAATAAGAACCACCAAAACATAAACATTCTATGTGAGCACAGAGTCAGATGGTTGGCAAGAACTGTCATTCATTCTGAGTTTATGTTCTTTCTGCCTTTTTGATGATAAAGTGTTTCTTCTTTGTGAAATGATAATGAAGACAGTAGTAGTAGTTTTTGGTGGTTTGAACAATGTTCTTTTCTGGTAAGTTGAAGAGTAGTTAATCTTGTTTCAGGTATGTAGAACAGATTCCTTAGTGTCTACATAAAAGTTTGAAATAAAAATATTAATATGTTATAGTAACAAATATTGAAATGGCAGGAAGTTTTCATTCCTACCTCTAACACTCTGAAAAGCAACTCAAAAAACAAAACCAAAGAGCACAGTCAATTTCAATCTCAATATCTCATTCTCAAAGTTCAACTCCTACTGAATATTATGAAATCTGTGTCCCTTTGCCTGTGTAGTCATAGCTGTATGAGAAATATTTCAGGAGATGGTGGGTGTGACCTGCTGCCATAGGAAACTACCCAGTAACAGGAAAAATTTATCTGACCTTTGGGTGGGAAAGAAGTGTGCACCTGGGAGTGTCCCCATGTGGAACTCTGTGCTAATGAGGAAGGGATTTTCTTATGCATTAAATGAAGTCTTAACTAAGAGTTAAGAATCATCACAGCTTTTCGATGAGTTCCATACAGTCATGTTGATTCACACAAGTCACAATCTTCATTACAAGATATAACTAAATCACAAAAAGATGTGTTAATATTATTATTCATTGGTGATAGCTGACCCAGAAAAAGAAAGCTAATTTAACTTTTGGTTAGTCATGTACTTTTTCATAAAACAAAAGTAATGGAATTCAATTACACTGACTTAAAAGTGATAGAATTAGTTATAACAGATTGTCCTGATTGTTATTTACTGCTTATTCTCTCATTCATTTATTCATTCAATATACATTACTTTTCAACCCTTTCTCCATGGGTATGTAGCACTAACCCCATGAATAAAAAGACCCTATAAAAAGCTTTGTTTAGTTAGCTAAGAAATTCATATATACATGTTGTGTATGTGTGTGTATGTTCAGAGAGAGAGATAGATAGACAGACACCTAAAATAAGTTAATCATCAGACCTGGATAAACATATCTGACTAGCCACTGTCATCTACAATCAACAAAAAGTGCTGTTACTATTATTTATAAAATAACACATCTTTCAGCTATGATGAACGAAAAAGGAAAATGGAAAAAGACTACCCAAAGAGTACTGAAGAAGAATTTTCAGGAGTTAATGGCCAAATTGATGCTGCTGTAGAATTAAATGGTGAGTGTTTCCACTGAAAATTTTCTTTGAGGAAATTTTAACAAGAAATTTGGGCTTTGTTATAACACAACAGAAAATATATTTCCAAATGGGAAATTCTTATTTCTTATTTTTGGTCCTGGATCCTTCTAAAGTTTAACAAACTAAATTATTCATCAGAAAGAGGAATTTGAAAGGTCTGCCATTGTGTTTCTCTCTTTATTAGTAGAAAAATTTTTAAATGTAACTGGGTGTGGTGGTACATGCCTGTAAACCTAGCATTCTGGTTGGCTAAGGCAGGAGGATTGCCAAATCCAAGCACAGCTTGGTCAACTTGTAAGACTCAGTCTCAAAAAAAAAAAAAAAAAATCCAAAAACCACCTGGGGTTGAGGTCAATGTTAAGTCCTGGGTTCAATCTCTAGTATCAAAAAAAAAAAAAAACCAACTTTCTTCTAGTAGTCAGCTAGATCATAAAGTCCCCACAGGTCAAAATAAAAATAGGCTTCTTCATCTTAAAAAGAGTCCTAAGGTGGTGGGGGAAAACAAAATAAGGTAGACATCATCTCAACCTTTCCAGTGCCTTTTCCTTTTCTATTACCCAACTCAAAAACTTAACATATAACTAGGAAAGTAAAACTGAGCTGAGTCAAATAAATTTAATTGAATCTTTAGAATGAGTCAGTCAACACACTCTCCCTGAGTGTATAGCACAAAGCCGAACATTACTCCAATATGCACAGACAGATCCAGACATGGCTCTGCTGTCATGGAATGGTGAACATCTCTGGGAAAATGCAGCCCCAAAGCAGGTGAAATTAGTGGAAAATGAGACAATGTATAATTCAGCAAATTGATCATGGAATTATACAGGAAATGTCATGATAATTGCAAGAGGTGGTCTGAGAAAGAAAAGATCAGATTTGACAGCAGTAGTTGAAGATTTCATGGTGAGGTATCTGGTGTTGAGTACTGGCTAGAGATTTCCCTGGAGAAAGAACAGGAGAGATGACTCCTTTAAAGAGAATAGCCTAAGGAGAACTTCAAGCATACCTGAGGTTGACTGCAAAGTTAGAAGTGTTGAATTCTAGGGCATGGGTGAGCCATGTGGAAGGCAAGCCAGCTCCACCTGACAAATTCCAATTCCACACTGGTGCCATCTCAAAAAACCTGTAATTATAAATCCTCCAGTTACATATCTACAAGTCATTTTTAGTAACCACATTTCCAACTTTGTCTCTTTTTAGGCTACATTTACTTCTTTTCAGGACCCAAAACATACAAGTATGACATTGAAAAGGAAGATGTGGTTAGTGTGGTGAAATCTAGTTCCTGGATTGGTTGCTAAATGAAAAGGTCCCATCTTTTCCAAGACATGAAGATGACTACAAGCAGCTGATAACTGGATTTTAAGGACTAAAGCAGCCATGTAGGAGAGGGATTCTTCCTGTGGCCTTCAGTTCTCTGTGCAAGTTAGAGTTCACTGAAAATAATAATATTTTTACATTTTTCATAGTTGCACATTCAGAATTTTAATCCTAATGAGAAATTAAGCCAACTGTACACACAATACAAATCAACCTAATGTAGTTCACAGACACTCATTTTTTTTTCTTACCTACTATACTCTAAAGCAATTGATCAGTTGAGTTTTTATTTCCAGGTAGAAGCTTACTTGTACACTCCCTGACATATAATAATTTTTTTAAGAAATACCAATACCATACAAATTATGACTAAACTTTGTAGGCACTGACTTTTTGACCATCATTAATTATAATGACTATAAATATAACCATTAATACTTTAATTGTGTCACAAACAAAAATGGTAAGGTTTGTTTCTTATTTTATTTGACTCTGTGTCTACTCAGTTGTTTCTGACTTAGGTCATAGTAGACAAACATTCAAATGAATTTTCATACCCAACAACAGATTGGTCCTTTGCAACAGGAAATCATTTTAACAAAAGCTAATAAAAAAATTATATTAGAGTAGTTCTATATTTCTCTCTTCTGTTAATATTTACCAGCCTCTGTAATACTTTATTTGGCAACAAAGTCTGTGTACCTATAGCAATATATAGTATGTATACTGTAAGGTATATGGGTACATAGACCCAAAAGAAATATCAACAATTATCACTCCTAATTCCTAATAATACCCTCAGAGGAGCTATCTTTAGCCATCTGAATTTCTTCTGAGTAGTTTTCTATATAAGGGAGTTCATTTTTTAATTTAAGATAAATCTTTTTCTCTCCTTTCTTCTTTCAGTATAGAAGAAATTAGGGCTGCAATTTCTTATAACTTTTTAAATCTTACCCTTAAGAATGTAAAGATTCTAAAACATTCTACGGGCTCTAAAATTGAATGATGAAATGTATGTCATGTACTTTATAAACTGCCTAGAATACTGACAGTTTTTAACAAAAGTAACTATCACTGTTACCACTATTTATTAAAATTTTCTGTATAGTCACTAAAAAGACTTAATATTAAGAAGAAATGAGGAAGTTACTTGAGGTACCCTAAGCTTTCCATTTGGTTTCTGTTACCGGAAGTAATTATTTACAGCCAAACAGATGTTGAATATTTGTTGAAGGCAGCATCTGTTATCCTTGCTTTGCAATGTCAAAGTGCCTTTACAGGAAAGAAAAGTCACTTTTGCAAAAACAGCTAAGCACTTCTTACTATTAATAAGCAAAAAGGAAAACAGTCTGGCCATTCCTCAGAAATGTTAAAGACATACACAGAATTCCACTCCTTAATATGTACCTAAGAGATTAAAACATGCCCATGAAAAAACCTGAAACATTCATAGCAGCATTATTCATAATAATCAATGGTGGAAACATTGTATCACAAGACTAATGGATAGATAAAATGTGGTAATATCAACAACAGAATATTGTTCAACAATAAAAAGAAAGCCCTAGTATATGCCATAATATTATAGATAAATCTTGAAAACGTCATGCTAAGTAAAAGAAGCCAGATACAACACGTCACATATTTGTATGATTCTATTTATGTGAAATATTGATAATAGGAAAATCTATAGAGAAAGAAAACAGACTAGTGCTTATCAGGAGTTGTTGGAAGGTGTAACAGGATGTGACTGCTAATGGGCACAGGACTTTTGGGGAGGGTGATGAAAATGTTTCTAAAGCTGGTGATGGTGATGGTTACACAACTCCATGAATAAATTAAAAGCCATTGAATCGTACACTTTAAATGAGTGCATTGTATGTTGTGTGAATTATATCTCAATAAAATTGTTACATTTTAAAAAATAAACAAGAATGCCAAAGTGTTGTGATAATCCACGAAGTTCCTACATCCTGGCAGCTGTGACAAAGACAAGATGGTAATGAAGCATCAGCCGTAAGATAGCTGGTACTGAGCAATCCCCCTTGTGTCCAGATGTCCCCCTTGTGTCCAGCATTCCAGCAGGAGCCGTACTCTGAGGACACTTTACTGCATGGACAGATGCTGTGAAAGCAGTACAACACATTCTCAGAAGACAGATTGGCTGGAATCAAGCCCTACATCTTCTATTTTAGCTATATGATATTGCCCAAGGTCTCTAATCTCTATCTTCATGTCCTCTTTTGTAAAATTGGAATTAGAATGATTCTTACTTCCTGGGGATATTTAGAATCTTATACGTCTCACTTAAAATATGCAATGCTCCTAATAGTTTCTGGTACTCTATAGTTGTCTTTAAAATAATTAGACTTATTTTAACAAAATTTTATATATTCCTGAGATAGCTAAAAGCTGGTTGAACTATAACCAAATATGAATTAATAATCAGTGATCTAAATTTTTTCATATCCAAATTCCAAATCAAGTTGTGTGTGTGTGTGTGTATGTGTACCCATCTCTCCAAAGTAGTTCTTAAAAATTGTATTTCTTGAATTAAAGAATACCTGGTTCCCAGATATATTAGTGTAGCTTTTGGGAATATAAAGTCTCTCTAAAGGTCAAGAAATAATGATTATGTGTCATAAGTCAGAGCACTTCCTCTATGTGATACAAGAACTTTGGATACAATATTTTATAATACACACAGCTGGTCTTCCATATTTGCAAGTTCCTCATCAACAGATTTAAACTAAGCAGGGATAAAGAATATTTTTATAAATAATTACATCTGTATAGAACATGTACAAATTTTTTCTAAGCAATCGAACAGCTATTTATATGACATTTTCATTGCCTTAGGCTTTATAAGTAACTAGAGATGATTCCACATCTACAGGAGGATGTGCATAGGTTACACACAGAGACTACATTTTATGTAAGGAATTTCTGTGTTCACAAATCCTGGAACTAATAGCCTATATAGACCAAGGAACAATTTTACTCTTCACTGGGCTTCAGAGAACAAAACAGCTTTTAAATACCAGTTTTGAAGAAAATGTGGTTTATCAACTCCTTTGAGAGTCAAGAGTAACAAGAACAGAGTTCGTTTTCTATGTTGTCCCATTACCATCCGTGATAACTGTGAGCACAGCCCTTTCAGAGCACCAAAAATGCTACTGATGGCTGGCTGGATTTGCCCTGATTGGGCACCTCTGTAACAGAATCCACAGTTTTCTGTGGTTGGAACCAAGCTCCCTTCCACTTAGCTGATCTGAATGGCAGAGCTAAATTTACCTCCTGAGACTATTTCTTTCCAAATGTTTCTTTGGGAACAATTTAGACTTCCACATCGCAAAGCAGATGGTAATTCTGTGTGTACTACTTTTAAATAATCACATCTTTGTAATACATTTATTTATCAACCAGGTATTATTCTCTTTATTCCAGTTTTAGTCATCTCTACTATTAGACAATGATATTAAAGTTTCTTTATAAATATTCATAATTTAAATTAGCAAAGTCAATTTAAGAGAAAATACATAATGCTGGTTGACAGATTAGAGTATTCAGTTCCCATAATGGAGCACAGAAGAGCCCAGGACATAAGGGTTTTGTGCAGTTTTCCCCAATAGGCCTAAGGAGGAAAGCACAATATCCTCCGATGGGCTTCCATTTGCTAAGTCTGTCTTTGGTATCATCACATCCCCAAGTAGCCTGCCCGCCATTTTGTTATACTCAAAATACCACTCTCAATACCTAGACTCTTGGAATCGAAATAGGAGCAGGAAGGAGAAGCTTGCTTAATAAGTTATAGTGGTATGCTAGTGAATGACTTTCGGGTTCAAAATAAAACTCTTTAATGTTCATATCTTCTCCATTCACATTAGTGTGACATATGTTCCTCTAATCCAATATATCATTTAACAGGTTTGGGGGTAATTTTTGTTGCACAATGTGGCTATCGTGACAAGAGTTGGAAGAAAGACCAAAAAAGAAAAGGAAAGGAAAAAATTGTTGAGAAATTTGCAGTAAAATTGTTGAAAAATGTTACATTAAATCTATCTCAAACCAGACAAGGTAGCAAACATTAATCCTAGCTTCCCAGGAGGTGAGGGAGGTAGACTGAGAGTTTGAGGCCTGCCTGCAATTTAGCAGTAACTTGTCCCAAAACTTAAATTGTTTTCAAAAGTCTAGGTATGTAGGTCAATGGTAGAGTACTTGCCTTGTATACATGAGTTCCTGGGATCAATCCCAAATATGACATAAATCCATCTCCAATTATCTGCAATGGGAATAAAGAATAATGATAGAAATAGTTAACGATTTGTTTATTCTTGGAAAATCTTAGGACTACATTGCAGTGACAAATATTTTCAGCTTCTGAGAGAGGGTAAAAAAAGTAATTACAACCTCCATAGAGCAGAGGATGTCAGAAGTCACATTCCCCTTTCCAGTAACTATAGTATGTCACTTCGCTAAATTTTGCACATTTTTCCAATACCTGAATTTGTTGTGCAGTGGTAAATAATTATTATCTATACACTGAGTGAAATATATACCTAGAAGTGTAACTGTTATGTTGTAATCTATGCAAATGTTTAGCTTTAATCTATACCACTAAGTCATTTTCAAAATGATTGGAATGGCTTGATGTATGGACTCTGCAACAAAATGTTGTGTTTCACTGACTTTTATTATATGATCTTCTTTATTGAGGACTTACTCTGCGCCAGGCACTGTTACATGCTTTGCATGTATTGTTTCACTTAATCTGTACTATTCAGCGAGGTAGAAATTACTGTTTTCTCCATGTTAGGGTTAAGTGCATTATCCCAGTCATAGATCTAAAATGAGACAGAGGGAGGATAGAAAGGCTTCTGTGCAATAACCTCAGAGCAAACCCATATGATAAATATCTCTCACCAACACTGAGGAGCAGCATTTCATCCTGTGCATAAATCAACAGTTGACTCTGCGCAGAGCTACACTGAGGAGAAGAGCCAGGAGACTTCCAGGTGGCATCAGCAAGGTGAGGCTCTGGTGACTGGGAGGGAGGACGGACAGCTTGGGCATGGCTGGGAGGTGAGGGACACACAAGTGAAGTCCAGAGCTCTGCGACCTGGCTCACGCTGCCCTCAGCGTTTGCAGCCTCCTATGTTCAGAGCTGACATCCTTAGCTGTGAGGCTGCTGATTCTCTAGAGCTGAGAGAAGCATGAGCCACAGCATCCTCAAGGAAGGAGTGATTTTTACACACATTGTACCTTTCCCAGGGAACAATTACTAAGTTATTTCATCTGGAACTCCTCTCTTTGTTCTTTCATTGTTTATTGTTCCTTAGTGAGACTTTTTTCCTCTCTTCCTCATTCCACAGGCGCTATTGATCACTGGTCATCACTCTGATGGAAAGTTCTCTTAAAATGCTCAAAGTCTCTTTGAAGTCACCTTGCAGCCTTAAGGTAAACCCTGGGCAGGATGCCCTGAGCCTTCCCACAACCCACAAGTAGGGTGGTTCTTTGTACTGATAAATCATCAGTTTTCCTCTCGTTGAACTCTTGACTCCTGTGAGACAGGAACACCCTAGGAGACTCAATCTGCTTCTTTAAGATTTTGCCCTCTGGATAGATACTTCTCTGAGACATTTTAGTTCAACTGTCTCCAAATTTTCACCTTTGAGACCAAAGCTATTCTTTAGCATCCAAATATAAAAATGAGAGCCCTATCCTGCGCCAGGTCTCAAATTATCCCTTTCCCTCTATAATCTCACACCATCCAAATCCTTCTGAGAATGCCCATGGTAGGAAGATGCCTATTCTCCACATGGCCCTTACCTTCTCTCCAAACTCCTTTCCTGAGCATTGTTACACTTACCTGTACTCTGTCACCCTTCCTGGCCCTGGAATCTCCTTTAGTTTGGACATAGCTCATCCTCCTCAATATTCAACTCAGTGAATATTGTCCCAGAATAATATAATGTCAATGGCAGAAGTGGATTTATTGCAAGTTTGAGCAGGAAATTAGAGTCCAGAAAAGGAAAGAACATACAGATGACTATCATACCTCCTCTTTGTAATCTTCCCTGGCCAGTCTCATCACAGTTTCCTTTCCTGACTGTTTTTCGTTTTAGGCCCTGGTCTACACAGTTGTGGAGACCATGTCTCTTCTTTCTTTTGGCTGTCTTCTTTTCCCACTTCTCCAAATTCAAAGACTTTGACTACTTCCTCAAAAACACCAGGAAAAATACATAATTTCCATTACTTTATTACATAGATTGGTTGAGTTTCCTTTACCTCCATTTCCAATTTCTTGGATATTGACTTTCAAAATCAAAATGCCATAAAAGGCATTCTCAAGAAAATTGTTCACTCCAGGATTCCAACTACACTAGTAGTAACTTGTATCTCTAAAACTGCTTACCAGATTCAAAGTTTCCAATTCAAATGTTTTTAGTTTCATGACAAAAGCACAAGTAAGTGTTTACCTCTCCCTGCTTTAGGTAGAGTGGCAGTTAATAATCTACTTTCCCCATTTACTGAGCAAACATCCAACTCAAGGTTCCCTTTTCTCTGTATTCATTAGTACAAATACTTCTTAAGGACATGGTCTCCTAGAGAGAAATCATGTCTCTGGCATAAGAAAAGCCTCAGTGAAAGGACTGACCATATCAGAGGACACAAAATATTCTTTTCTCCACTATTGCTTCTGGGACAATGAGACAATCTGGATTTTGGAGCAAATATATCAAGTCAGTTTAAATAACAAAATCTTGTCACATACATAAGATCCAAATAGACTTTTAACTTCAAGATATATTTACATTTGAGAGAGATTAGGTACTATTTCCTAGGGTTCTTGTGAAAGAAACTTTTTTGCTTCCCTCCTCTATGCCAAGAATTTAATTATCAGAGCTCTGGAGATGGGATCATTACCGTCACCTAACAAGCAGTATCAACAAGGTCCACGGAGGTTAACATTTTTTGCCTAATCTTACACAAATAAGCACAGAAGAGTGATCAAAATTTGTTCTTCAAATTCCAAGTTCCTAGAGAATTGTCATTTTTCAAAACTCCAGGTGCTAAATAAAACACTCAAATGACAGACTATTTCTTAATATTTATGTCCTACCATAAGTCCTCCAAAAGTACATCAAGTGATATTAGGGATCAGAAAATGATACCCTGTTGGGGATTTAGCTCAGTAGCATAAGCACCTGCCTGGCAAACAGGAGGTCATGAGTTCGATCACAGGTACCAAAAGAAAAAGAAAAGAAAAGGATACCCCCAAGAGTGGGGCTTTGGCATTAACACAGAACCGTGGTCTTTCTTACCTTCTGTCATTCCCTCTTTGGTCTCTTATTCCTCCAAAGTATAGGGAAGGGCCTTCTCTCAAATTCTTTTATACACCTAAATATTAATCTCCAGAAAGGAACTCAACTGTCATGAGTCCACTCACTAGAAACCTCATCAACCAAGAAAAATTAACTCAGAGAGGAAATAACACATCCAGAGAGACTTTCTCACAGTCTATCACCTCTGAGGGCTACTTCAAAACAAGTTAATTAAATGAAAGTACTTTACCTGCATAAAAAGACAACCTTTATTCACCATGCATTCCCCTTACTGATCCTTCCTTAACTTTTAGTCATCTTCCCCAAGAAACTCCAAGCCCCTATTTCTTTCCTGTAACTCAGACGTTATTAAAAACTTCAGTCAGGGCTGAGGTTTAGCTCAGCTGCATAAGCGCCTGCCTTGCAAGTAGGCGGTTGTGAGTTCGATCCCTGGTACCGATAAAAATAAATAAATAAATAATACAACTTCAGTCATCTGGCTTTCCCAAAAGTCTCATATTTCATGGGAATCTACACATATGATTAAAATGGCTTTTTCTCTTGTTAATCTCTCTATTGTTGGTTTATTTCATAATTATAGAGACTTCAGAGATTAAAAGGAAGTTTTCTTTTGTACATAGGAGACATAAAAGGTAAGAGGTGGAGCCAGGGATTTAACTCAGCAGTATAAGTGCCTGCCTGACAAGCATGAGGTTCTTAATAAAGCAATGGGACTGGCTCCAGTGTTGGAAAGGGGGTCCTAAAAAATGCTCTATTTCAAGTTCATGCTTGCTGTTGGACCACACTGCTCTTTATTCATTTTAATTAGTTGATACTTTAAAATTGGGATTCTTATAAAGTATTAGAAATATCTGACATCTTTGGAAAATTGGGAAACCCAGTAACCATCAACTGGAGCCGAGGAATAACTGCCCTGTTGCAGCTTCCCTGTTACTGGAAGGCCCTGCCTTGTCCTCTTTCGCCCGAATCTCAGGCTAACTTTTGGTTTTTCTGAGCAGCACTCAGTTTGCAATAAACTATGAGCTGAAAATGTCCTCAGTCTACTTCATCCTTACTTGAAGCTCATGGAAAATACATAATTTCCTGAAGTTACTCAATAGGAAAACTGAAATACACCACAGATCTTCTGTAGAATTTCCAGGTTCTAAGCAGAGCACTATTTGCCTGTGAACATCCCAGGGCGTGTGTGTGTGTGTGTGTGTGTGTGTGCGCGCGCACACGTGCACGTACATAAGAGAAAGGATATCACGTGGCAGATGTCAGTGCAAGGGCAAAAGGTATAAGAGGTACACATAGAGGACTTAATCTTACAAGGTTGAAATGACTTTCCTTTTTAAAAGTAATAATTATTTGGTCAGCTACTTCTGGGCTATGTTCTGATGAGTCCTTCCTCTTGCTCTGTCCCTTTCTCCTTCCTCCAACAAGCATGTGCTGATAGCTGTCCTTGCTGAGCACCATAACATATCACTTACTGCCTAATCACACTATTCCATACATCCTCCAACATCCCTGCCCTTACTTTCTCCCAAGTGTATTGTTCCCAAACTGTATACTGAGGCAATTCAAGCTCCAGAAGGGAGTTCACAAACTATTTTAAATTTTCAAAGGAAACACAATGACAATCAGCATTTTTTGGACATTAACAAACTAGGCGCTCAAGGTCGCTCACAATAGCATGTAGAACATGCTACATATTTGGATAATATCAAAGTTTGTAAAGCTGATTTCCTGTGGTTGCTCTGATGTAAGTACTACATCAAAGTCATTGTGGGTCTTACTCCAAAAATACAGAAATGGTTCAATGTCCAAAAGGTACACACATTCCACTGGTAAGAAACCGTGGTTAGTTAAGAATAAAATACAGAGCCAGGGATACGGATCATGGCACAGCGCCTGCCTGGCAAGCATAAAGTCCTGAGTTTGATTCCTAGTACTGAAAAAAAAAGAAAAGAATAAAATACAGTATTATTATTTTTTAAAAATACAGTATTATTTCTTTAAATAGCTACCAAGGTATTGGAACATAAATACTTAATATGTTTATTTGGAACTAAATATTTTTTAAAAAGCACTGTTGAACATTTATTGTGGCCTGGGGGCACCACCAAAAATAATCACTAAGATTCAGGGGATTAGAGACAATGAATGTTTCACAACTTGTAAATTGATCCATTTTGGGGGTGAAAATTTAGGCTGAGAAAAATGAAATCACCTGCCCACATTATAAATCTGTACCTGATTTCAAAGTCTATATGCTTTCCACTGCCTAGAGCCTGGACTCTAACTTGCAGCAATTCTGCCTCAGCCTCCTGAATGCTAGGATTATGGTTATGTACCACCATGCCCACCAAGTACAGGACTTTGCATCAAACTGGGCTTAAAACTTGACTCTATCACTTCCTAACAAGTTACTGAAAACCCCTGTGACTCACTCTCCTTGTCTGTTGTGATAATGACTCTGCTACCGTTCATCAAGTAACTTCACTAAGTAGAACAAAAAATATTCATGCCCATCTGACTGAAAAGAATGGACTCCCACAGCATGTTAACCTCACACACTGTTAACTCCGAGAAATGATAAGGAGGAGCCATGCTTCCAGTAGACAGAGCAGTGAGGGCAGTTTGTGGTGATGTCAGTGATGATTAAACAATGGCTACCTGAATCTGCAGGAAGTAAAATGATTTCAGGTAAGAATAGGTGGATTCCTGGACAATTGTAAGTCATGGTTTGTCATGACGTCAAAGATGAAAGCAAGATTATGGGAAGAAAGAAAAATATTTCTGGGAAAGCAGCACTTGAATGAACTTAAGTAAGCAAAAATATGCAGATCATCGTGTTCCACATGAACACCCCAAAAAGAACATCCATTGAGGAGGAAGTGCTGAGCACCTGTGCACACAGCGGGCCCCTCCCATCGTGGTGGGCCAGCCTCTGTCCCCAGCTCCCACGGACATGATGGGCCTACAAACGCAGCCCTGGTAACAGGTAGGAGGCTCTGCCTCAGCCTGACCATGGTAAGCTACTTGGTGCTGCTGAAACTCTTGACTTGTCAGCATTAAAAACCAATTCTAAGCCATGGGCTTGGTACCATCCCTAGAAAGAACTAATGACGATGACCACAATGATGCAAAAAGCTAGGTGGAAATCTGTCATTTGGCTCTATAAGCAAAGCACCTAGCACCTAGTTTATCTCTGGCATGACACACACTACACATAGGTTTGGAGAATGAATAACTCAGTAATTGAACCAGAAAGAGAAATATCATGAAATATTAGAGAGAAGATGAGCTTAGACAAGCAAGCCTGGCTTCACATCCCACCACTACCACTTAATAACTATGAACATTAGGGATAAAATAGATAAAATAATAATATCCTATATTATGCAAGACTTATTGACTGAATATTTCAGAAAATCAACATAAATATACTAGCTCTAACAATAACAAACAAAAGATGTGAGGAATTCTACCAGCTTGTATAACTAGGAAATACAAGTCTTTCAATCTGGTTAAATGAAGGGATTCAAATGATGTAACTGGAAATCTGCAGACCTCTGTTCAGCTTTGTTCTCAAGTAAGTTTTCCCCGCAGGATAGCAAAGATGGCCATAAGGATTCTCCAAGCTTGTATGGCCCTCATAACTCATATTCCAAAATAAGAATAAGACTTTCTCTCAGAATACAGGGCCCAGGAAAAGAGAAGCCAGTCTGCTTTTCCTGTGAGTCAGCAGAGGCCATTCTGGGTCTGGGAGGAGCACATCAAGAAGCTAGTTCAGGGGCTGGGGATTTAGCTCAGTGGTATAAGCACCTGCCTGGCAAGCACAAGGTTGTGAGTTTGATCCCCGAACAAAAAAAAAAAAAAAAAAAGAAGCTAGTTCAATCTTCCCATAAGCCACACAAACCATAAGCAACCAGCTGGTTCAGAGGACAGGCTGAGTTCATAGCAACTGAAATACAAAAACAACTAAATGCACACTTTTGGGAAGATGGTGGAACAGTAAGCGGCAGAGTAAACAGCCTCTGTGAGAGAAACAGTCCAGATGCTGGGATATAGCAAAGTGAGGAAGACAAGGAGGAAGGAAGTGGGTCTCCTCAGCCCAGGAAGAACCTAAAGTGAGAACTGAAGCCCACAGAGAGAATAAAAAAAGAAAAACTTAAAGAAGGCTGCGATAGTTGGCAGCGCTTTCACCCAGAGCCGGAACCACTGAGTGAGAAAAGTTGTTGGAACCTGAGGAGGCATGGTCACAGTGATGGTGGTGGCTGGCAACCCCGAAGGCCTCTGCAGGGAGACAAGGTGGCAGGGGCTGCAGTGGACATGGAGAACTGCACTGGCTGGCACTGTTCCAAAGATAACAAAATATATTATGGTAGCCATTTTTTATTTCCTATTGGCTTGATTTGAAACTCTGTATTGCTTTCATTGTTTTGTTTTGACTGATTTTATTCTGTTTTATTTTGTTTGATTGTATCATGTCTGATGGTATAGGCAACTACTCTGAAGACAATAATAAGCATTATGGTACCCACGGTGGTTTTACTATTATCTGCTTTTGAAGTCCTATACTGTTTCCATTGTTTTGTTTTTATTGGTTTTATTCTGTACTATTTTGTTTGATTATGCATGATGGTATGGGCAATTCTTTTGAAGATAACAAGAGGCATTATGGTAGCTACTGTTGATCTCCTTGTATTTTGTTTTTAAGTCATCTACCATGTTCATCCTTTTGTTTTGATTGACTCTATTCTATTTTGTTTCACTTGGTTTTGTTCTCTTCAAAATAAAAATAAAATAAACAACTAAATGCTTGTAATATTTGATTGACTTTGCAGAGCTTAGACCAGTAATCTAAACATCTATTTGGAGGATGACAGTATGCAATATGGCAAATATGGAGGGTTTCCTTCTGTCTCGTTTTTGAAATCTAATATTTTTCTCACCGTTTTGCTTTGTTTTGGTTTTTTTGTTTCATTCAATGCTCTGTTTTGATTGATTTTATTCTGTTTTTATTTTACTGTGTCTGAGGGAATAGACAACTATTGAGACCACAAGATATATTGTGGTAACCATTGTTGATGACCTTATTATCCTGTTTTGAACTCATGTACCACTTTCACTGCTTTGTTTTTTTTTTTTTTTGGCTTTATTCTGTTTGTATTGTTGAGTTCTATTCTCCTTAAAATGAATAAATAAATAAATAAATAAATAAATAAATAAATAAGAGCTTCTCTCAGCTACTTCCTATATCAACTCCAGGAACAAACACTGTGTCTTTGGTTTGTGTAGGCAGAGATGATGTAGGATAATTCCTGCCCTCAAAGGAGTTAGAATCTAGACCTATATGCTGAAGTTTAAGTTGTTTCCAAGTGGAAAGCATGGAAATATGAATGTTTCTTTGCAACATGAGGTTACTGAGGAAAAGCAACATCTAGGGCATTATGAAGGACTGACAAGACTTCTCCAAACAGCTAAATTATCTGCACAGGGTGAGAAGTATTTAGCAGAATGAGTGCAAGAAACCCGGCCAGTCTGGATAACTAGAAAATTAAGCAAAAAGCTGAAGAGGGAGAAAATGATGCTGGAAAGGTAAACATCAGATCCTAAAAATCTTTTAATGCCATATTAAGTAACTGTGTGCGCATATCACCGTTTTACAAATATATGGAGGCAATGGAAAGACAAAATAAGAGCATAATAAAGTGGTTAAGTCTCGGTTCTTAGACACAGGAATCAGGTTTTCTCTAGGTTTAAATCCTAATTCCAACATCCAATAGGTTATACAAACTTGCACAAGACTAAAGCTCTCTGTGCCTCAGTTTTTTCATATATAAAATGGGGTTAACAACAA
>PVLA01010265.1:0-65249 GCA_004027455.1 Hydrochoerus hydrochaeris
GGGCCATTTATCAGGAAAGAGGACTGTTAACCTCAGAAGGAACAAAGATCAAGATGCCCCGAGATCTTAGGCCTCCTGGCTGCCATTTGGTTGCCTCAAAAGGTTGCCATTATCATTGTTTGGGGCACCAACAAGACACCCCAGCTTGTGAAAATGCCCTCACTGTTAAGACAGCCAGAGACGTGGCACTAAAACCAGTGGGGCCCGTAACGCTCCTCCCAGCTCTCCCACCACCCACGCTACCCAAGTCATCTACTCAGATTCAGACTTGAGACCAGCCAAGAGTCTAGAAGCCCAACTTTCTCTGAAGGCCGACAGAGCGTTGGGCCCCCAGCTCACCCAGGATCAGGCTGCTCACCTGGGGGAACCAGATTGGCCAAATTATCTTCTCTGACTAAAGAGATTGACCAAAAATGCCCACAGTGTCTTCAAGTGAACCCTAAGCTGGCCACCACTGATGTTCAAAAGAGACAATAAGGACTTAGCCCTAAAGACCGCTCAGAGATAGACTTTACTGAAATGGGTCCAGAAAATGGAGGGTATAAATATCTTTATTCTTGTAGACACATTCACCGGATGGACTGAAGGATTCACCACTCGGACTGAATCAACTCTCAAAGTAGCTAAGAAACTCCTCTATGAGCTAGTGCCTCGATTCGGTTTGCCCACCTCCCTGGGGTCCGACAATGGCCCAGCTCTCATAGTTCAGATCACTCAAAATTTAGCTGCAGCTTTAGAAATCCATTGGAAATTACATTGTGCCTACTGGCCTCAAAATTCAAGCCACATAGAGAGAACAAACAGAACCATAAAGGAAACTATTTCAAAACTGGCCCTTGGTGAAAACTGGGTAAGTCTCCCCACTTTTGCCCTTCTGGGTGCATGATGTACCCCCTCCCTCCAGGGCATTACTCTTTTTGAGACCACGTATGGCCAACCACCCTCTTTGATTCCCTGTGTCCAAGATGATAAGTTGGCTGCTGTCACTAATGGGGAACTTGTTAAGTCCTTGTAGGCTCTCTAGCCCTTCCTGCACTCGACCCACCACTTGTTCTGGGGCCACCAGACTGTTCCTGAGAGACCTGATGACCCCCTGGCAGCTCAACCTGGTGATCAAATCTACATCAAAAGGAGACAGCCCACATCCCTAGGCGGCCACTGGGAAGGACCTTACACGTCACCTTGAGTGTTCACACGGCCGTCAAGGTCGCCAGAAAGAGGCACTGGATTCATCACTCCCACGACAAGCCCACAATCCCAGAGACTCCAGCTAACTGGACTATGTATAACTAGTATCAAAGCCAGATGGTTAACACTTCAAACCTTGACTCTGGTTCTTCATGGTGGTGGGGACAGGAACCTGAGTCCCTCACTTTGGGAAACATTCAGGGCTCTGGACTTTGTATTGAGTCTGTAAATTTCCCCTTGAAGCACTCCCCATTTTGAATTAACTGTAATTCAACTGAGTACAAATGTATAAAATGTCTCTCACCCCCTCAACCAACATTTAGTCTCCCCGCCGGGAATGTAATTTGCCTGTACAAACGGCCTCACTCATCCGGCTGTCTTCACTGGACCTAGCCCTGAGCTCTGTATCTTAACTCACGTTCTTCCCCATGTGTACTGATATTCTGGAGAAGGAGGGAGGGAACATATGGGGTTACCCAACCTCGCAAGAAAAATGAGGGCCCCAGTCCTAATTCCTGCCTTTTTGGGATTAGGAGTAGCTGGTTCTGCAGCACTAGGAGCCACGGCCCTCATAGTGGGGGGGGGGGGCAAAATTACCAGATACTAAGCAAAAAATAGACTGTGGTCTAGCACCCTTGAACATAGTGCTCATTGCTTAGAGGAGTCTCTAACCTCCCTGGCTGAGATGGTCCTTCAGAACCGCCGAGGTCTAGACCTCAGGGGTCTCTGCCTAGCCCAGGGTGAATCTTGTTGCTTTTATACCAACCATTCAGGAGTTATTAGGGACAATCTTAGTCAGCTCAGAAGGCACCTAGCTGATAGGAAAAATGAGAGACATTCTTAACAGAGCTGATATAAAAATTTGTTTGCTACCACCCCATGGCTGACCACCCTACTCTCAGCTCTGGCAGGACCTCCGATTTTCCTCCTACTGGCCATTACTATTGGCCCCTGAATGATATAACTGTTTGATGCATTATATCCAAAGCCGAGTCCAATCTATTTGATTAATGGTTGTATGTTCCCAATATGAGGATCTGCAAAACGTAGATGAGGAAGATGAGTTTTAAAAGGATGACAGGAATCAAGGATTTGATTCATGCACTAAAACCAGTGGGCAATGTTGTAGCTTGGCATAACTCATGCCATCTTGAGCCATGCATTTAACTAGTGCCCTGTATTCAGGAAATTGGAAAATTATTCAGGATGTAGGTCCCATAGAAAAGCAGAATGAGCTGTACCTACAGAAGAAAAATTAACCTGCTCAACACAAGAAGCAGGATACAGGTGTCAGCCAGGTCCACTTGTTTGGACCCTGAACCAGGGGTGGGGGGGCCGGTATACAAGTGGGTCCTGAGCTCAGTTAATTAAATTCCAAGTTTATCAGTTTGGCTGTTTGGATCCTATATTGTTGTTCATGAACCCACCTCAGAAACTATAGCCATGTCCTTGAAAACAGGTATGTGGAGACTTAGAAATATCAATTTATTTTATCAAAATACCAACAAACTAATACAATTCAGCAGTAAAACTAAAATCAGATCTTCCATATTTCTTTCATATTTTTCACTCCAAATCAAACTTTTTTTTTTTTTTTAACAGAAAGGGCATTAAGGGCCACGGGTATAGCTCAGTAGCACAGCACCTGCTTGGCAAATGTGAGTTCAATCCCCAGTACCAACAGGGGTGGGCATTAAGTTAGGAATCTAAAGGTTAATGAGTTTAAAATCCCAAAGAATGCTCAAGTACTAGCTAAACCTACGAGGTTGAAGAATCAGTTGCATTGTCCTGTAAGTCCAGCTGGCTCCTCCATCACACAAAGGACCTGAGGCGCCTTGGATGGACCACAGGGCTTCTTCCGCCTGCACACACTTTAGCCATGAGCCACTCTCCTAACCCTTTAAAGGGAATCCCTAAGAGCCCTTCTAACCCTGTGTGCTCATGCAACTTCCTCTTTCATCTTCTTTTACCTTCTCTAAGGAGTCGGCCTCTAACAAGCACTGAAACAGGATGAGTTTGAGTAACATCGAGCCATTCCAAAGGAAGGGTTACAGCTGTGACAGTGCAAGGAGCTGACACCTCGCCACTCCATGCGGAAAACTGTGGCGGTCAGGAGACACTGAGAAACACCTTGGTCAGCCCTTCCACAGCTAAGAAGGAAACCAGAGCAGAACGCACATTCCGAAGGGAAGACACCTGCAGATTAAATACCACTACAATATTTAAGGAAATGCTTTACTATTTATTGCCTTTAGCACCAGGCAGCAACCCAGAGAGGGGACGACAAGATATTAAGAAAAAACAAGACACAGAATCAAAGGAAAGCTGGGACTGGGTGGGAGCCAACCTCTCTGATGGAGAGACATAACCCAGCATGGTCTGTGTCTTTGCTCACACGCAGTAAAAGAGGGGAAGCACTGAGGGGGCTGAAAGTGCATGGTCTCAGTGTTTTGCTGAGAACACTGAAAGCGAAACATTCTCAGAGCTCTCCATGCTGCGGTTAGCGGGGAGAAGCACTACAGCTTTGCTCCAGTCCCAGCACCTTCGTCACATGACTCACCCACCTCTGGCCCTTTGTGCATCAGGGGCTCACCTTGCTCTTCCCCCAATGAGAGGTCAATCTCCAGCTCAGCCGCTCTCTGCAGTACCTACCTAGTTTTGATTTGTAGCGTGAGTACACACACAAACACACAGGATAAAGCACCACTTCACTGACACAGGGCTTCTGAAATGCTTAACTTAAAATGCCTTTCATTCCAAGAATAGAAACCTCTTGTCCCCATAGTATGGAAACCAGCATGATGCGGAGGGGCTATGGATAAGGAATCATCAGTTACCTATTGTATTCTCCCCCAGCTCCAGTCCAGGAGAAGGATTTGTTAATATGAGCTGAAATTTTTCATCTCCTTCTGGAATATCATCATCCAGGATCACAATGTCTACATTTCTATATCTTTCTCCATCAGCAAAATGAAGAATCTGGTCAAAAAGGTAAAAAGAAACAGTTTTATATTTAAATACATTTGAGATTTTATAAAATGTTTGGAAAGAAATACAACATAATTGTAATTGAAAAAATAGGCTACTTTACAGGAAATTCTTTTCCCTATTTTTTGCATGATACCTTTTTTATTTCAATTGACAATATTTTAGTTTAAAAATTAAAGGTTATGGAAGAAAAATAAAAAGTAAACATCCATTTAAATAAAAGGTGGGACGAGATAAAGTAAAAAGTACTGACTAACTTACTGGAATACTAACAGTATTCCAATAAGTTAAAAGAAAAACCGAGTTAACATTTTCAAGAAGTGTAAGAAAAATTCTGAGGCCATTCCATGTATAAATTCTTTAACACAAAATTCTGTGTTTTCTAACATCGAATATTGCAATAAAATAGTTCATAAACAGAGAATAATCTTTAGACTAGTACTGAAAATTCAAATGACATTATTTGCTAGAATAGTGAAATAAATGAGTCCACCAGGTGGAAATACTTTTTCCTAACTTGCCATGGAAATATATAATATCTTATCAGAATTAATTTATTTATGCAAGACCTAAATCATGATAATTTGGAAGGAATAATGATGAAAAATTAACAAAAATCACCCAAGATCACCACCGAGACCTACCATGGGGGTGAAGATGTAGTCCTGCCCCAGCTGGGCCTCCACATTCTGGGCATACACGAACAAGGAGACCTGGCCCAGGGCCTCTCTGCTCCTCCGGGCTGCCAAGGTCACACTTCCGTGGGATTCGCTTACTTCAAATCTGTAATAAAGAGAATACACTCCTTTTCTCTTATAAACTTTTCCGGGTTGACAGGAAGCTGGGCTAAGGACCTCTGCACAGCCTCGGGCTTACCTGCCAGGCTGCCACTCGATCATGCCTTGGGCACCATCATTGGCATCGATAATGATCTGTGCAGTCAAACCCTCTGAGTCTGAAAAAACACAGGCACATACTTTAAAATGAACATAAAGTGATTAATGTAAATCTTACTTAAAATTCCCTTTAAAAGCACTGTTTGATACAGAATTTAGAAAGTCCCTTTGCATTTGTATAATTCCTCATATACAGGTAGGGTTGACCTGACTCAAAAGATGTTTCCAGAAAATAAAGGCACAAATGCTGATAGTATCTGAAAAAGGACACTCTTGCTTACAAGAGCCACTGAGTTATAAAAAGTAAACCAACTAAGAATAGCATAAAGTGATAAGCAATATGGCTTTATTTTTATTATAGTAACTTTTTAAAAATTGACACCTTTATAAGATGACCACTAGGAGGGAGGGAAATGGACATCTTTCAAAGGAGAAGGGCAAGAAAAAGAGGAAAGAGAAATGGGAAAAGGAAGCAGGGAGGGGTGTGGAACAGTGTCCGAGAGGGATGGGGTACCAACTGCACAGGAGCAAAGATGAGGGAGGCAGACAGACAGAGACCAAGGACATGGACAACTCAACCTGTCTATCTTTGCGTTCTGTGAGTGAAGCGTAGCTTGTTACTAACACAGTACCTACTATTTAATCCTGAACTATTAACTCATCTTGGTACTGGTGCCTATTTTTTTTAAAACTTTTTGTCCTGTATCATAGTTTAGGATACTCCTGACTCTGCCAAGGTGGGGAGGCAAGGAGAAGAGTGTAATCTGCTCTAGACCAGTGGAGAGGCCCTTGCAGACCTTTCAGGAATAACCCAGGGTCCCCTGTTGCACCTGCACCCCCAGGAAGGCACGGCCCCAGGAAGGCGGCAGTGGGTCTGGAGAGGACCTAGCACCAGGATTGGCACCCATAGAGCAAGAGGCGAAAAAGCCTCACGCAACCACCTCCTGGCAGTGTGGTCTGGTCACTCTGGTCAGCTTCTCTTAGCCTCTGCTCTTTCATCTATAAAACGGGAAGATGGAAATGCTTCAGGTCTGGCGGGAGCTCAGCAGAAGCCAGCAATTCCAGCTGCGCTCAGCAGGAGCTCGAGAAGCAGGAGGCTTCAGGAGTTTCCTACTGGGCACGGCTATCAGCTGGCAGCAACCCTTGATGGGAACCACCTAGGCCACCTGGGTCCTTTCTCCTGTGGAACGCTACTGCATAGGAAAACAACTACTTCTGTTCAGTGTTTTCACAGTTGTCACACTGAGCATCAGAGGAGAATGAGCAACGCCCTTCCTCTGGCCACGGCTCCCCTCTGGCTTCTCCTCTGCCCCACACAGCTCGCCCATGTCCTGCCACCTTCCACCCAGGGGATGCGCCCAGGGGCCAGGCTCCCCTATGCCCCCTACTGGGCAACAGCACCTACAGACACCCCAAACTGCAAACAGGAGTTTGGGTCCAAAGGAGACACTGTTTTTAAAGGAATCTACATAAATCTGTACCAAGGTTTAAGTTTTTACCTTTCAGTCTGTAATGAATTAACTGAGTCTTTTCTAAAAGCATGAAAAGAAAAAGATCAAAGGTCAAAAGTGAAGCAGGAAACACAACACACAAACAAAAGTTTCTGCTTAACCTGAAAAAAAAAAGAACATCTCAGAGTTTGGAGATTTAATAAAGTAGATAATTAAATTTTAAATAAAGTGAAAGGAAAATGCACCAATACTATTTTGGAGGTTAAATATATTGTTATAAAATAGTCGTGAAAAATTAGTTGTAAAGGTTATGACACAATATTTAATATCTTTATAGTGTTAAATGTACAAAAACATATACTTTCTAAATTAAAATATACAAATTTATCATATTTTCACACATAACTGAGATTAAGAAACATCACAATGATCACTTCAGATTAAAAAATGAAGTTATGTCATTTAAAGTGAATAAAAGAAAAGGTCCATCATACCTAGTCTGGGAGGAAATGAAGTTACAGGAGCCATGATGAGTTCAACCGAAGTTAAATTCACCAGGAAGTATTCTTTCAGCTCCGGGATAGCATCCTGAAAAATCATCCCCGTTCCATTCTTTTAAGTGTGTTCTCAAAAGGAGTTAACTCTCATAAGCTGCTTTTAAAATATATTCTTACACATATACTTGCAAAAGCAGCATATGGAAAATATAAAATTGTAAGCAAATGGTAGAAATTATTTAAATTAAAAAGCAAACATAAAAGTACTAAACTTATGATTAATGTGTATCCAGTTATTAGACTGAACAATATGAAACCACTTAAATGTAATAGTTTTAATCTAGATGAATATAATAGATAAACCAATCATGTAACTATACAAACATCACTATTTTAATTATAACATGAGCAAAAGATTATAACCATTTACAATATCCAATACTTAAAATGAATAATACTATTGTACCATGACAAAGGCTTTGCACTCAAGGAGATCTAGAACCAAATTTACTCAAATTTTAGGAACTTGATTCTATCATCTTTGTATTAAGGGAAATAACAGCTGCTTTGCGATAGAGTTATAATAATAATAAAAAATAATGTATGTACAGTACCTAGCCTAGAAACAATGTGTTTAAAATGATAGCTGCTATTATTAATTGCTAATCAACATAATAGTAATGAAATCAGACAGGTACCAGGAATCAAAGGATTAGCAAAATTCATGTCAGGAGTGAACAGCCCATATTTACATGGCAACTCAATGTTTGGGTATGTGTGTGAGTGTGTGTGTGTGTGCATGTGTGTATGTAAAAGATCAGTATACACACACCACTATACACTTTTCATTGTATATAATGGAGATTTTTTTAAGTGAAAACTTATTCTTTAGATTATCCTATATAATATGTGGAAAAACATAAATTAGAGAACCAATGGTATAAAAGGACTGTTTCTCATATACTTCCATTGTCCCTAGCCCACGTGACAACTCCCTGCTTGTCATTTGTTATGATTTAGACTGAGAATGGCCTTCATGGGGCTTCTGGAAGGTGACTAAAGTATAAGAGTAATAGAGCTGACAATGTTAGAAGGTGGGGTCAAGTCAAAAGTGGCAACGTGACCTGGAAGCAGTGGCGTGACCCAGAAGCAGTGGCGTGACCTGGAAGAGCATATCCCACCCTGCTCCTCCCTTTCTTCTATGGTTCCTGGCTGCCATGACCTGAGCAGTTCTCCCCTGCCGCTGTCCTGCCCTGGAACCAGCCAACCATGGCCTATAATCAGGAACCAAGATAAACTTCTCCTTTATGTTAAAGATGTCAGATATTATGTCTCGGAGACAAAGAAAGTGACTAAACACCCCTTTCCAAAGTGGCTTGCTTTTTGTATGTCAGGCCTGCAGTGTTTTAATCTAGTGCTACTCAGAGAGCAGAAAAAGTTGCAAAAAGCCAGGAAAAAAATGGAACTGAAACCCCAGGTTCCAAAAACTAGAATCTAGGCAAAAGACAGGTGCTATGCATTTTCTGGTTAAAAAATAATATCACTAGGGGCCAGGGATTTAGCTGAGCAGTATAAGCGCCTGCCTGGCAAGCACGAGGTTGTGAGTTTGCTCCCCAGTACCAAAAAATAAAAAATAAAAAATCAATAACATCACTAAGGAATAATCCACTTAATTGTATCCAATTACATTAACACATGAGACATTTGAAAGATGACTTTCCTACAATTTTTTTCAAATCCCATGTTACCTGCAACCTAACTGACATACTATTACCTTTTAGTTTGTGGATTTAGTTTCCATGATGTTACATCAGGTAACAGTGCCACAGTAATCAGCAAAATAAGAGTAGCTAGCTATAGATGGTACATAGTTTACCCTAGTATAGCTAAAAGTAGAAAGTCTTTGAAGGAATAAAACCTTTTTAAATGAAACCCCCAAAATACTTATCACAGTAATTGAACATTGTTTTCAAATGTAGTTCTCAATTTCTCTTCCTTTCTACATTCCATCCTCTACTTTTCCATGGTATTATTTTTATAAGCCTGTTATAGATGTATTTAAGTAGCTGAAACATGAACTCCAAAAACAGCACGAGATTTCACAACGTGAGAAATCATTTCAAAATGCAGTGATCTCAGACTGTAACCCCACTGCGCCCTTGGCCACCAGTGAGTTTCTCGCTCTCCCTGGCCCTCGGGTCCCCCACGTGAAGATCCTGACCACAGATGTGCGGGCAGAGTGAGCCTTTTGGAGTCAGCAAAGGGCTCTTCGGGTGCCCTGTAGGCAGAGCCATGATAGAGGGAAGCTGCAGAGCTTCTGTTTATCATGAGGCGTTACTACAAGCAAATATACCACGGTGGGCCAGCCATATAATCAAGACTAGAAACTCCTGCGTGGTTATAAAGGAAAAAAAAAATACCACGAAACAAAAAAAAAGCTGATTTCAAAGTACCAGCTGAGAGTGGAATCAATCAGACTTAAAGGAACTAATCTGAAAGGAATTCACTAAATTTCTAGAGATTGTAGTTATAAAATATATGAAGTTTACATTAAAGGAAGTTACACTTTTTTTTTTTAACAGTGCTGGGGTTGGGTCAAACCCAGGGTCTCACGCATGCCCTAGCCCCAGCCCTGAGTCATATTTCATTGACATGGAGTAAACTAAAAGCTGTTTCATAACCTTGGTCCTCGTGAAATTTTACACCTTAAAATGAGAAGCTACGAGAAGTCTCTTCTGAAATGTGACTGCTGATATTGTAGACTATTCCATCAATTCCCACTTCCTGTGTGGTGACTTCAGGTTTAATATAAGAGGCAAACAGCACTAGTTTTACCTCAAGGATGGTAATGTTGATGGCCGCTGCTGTCTGCCCTTCTTCTAAAATCAGAAAGCCGACCACTGGGATGAAATCAGCTCCTGGCTCTGCTAGGTTTCCTTCCGTTTGATTCCTCAGACTCAGCGTTCCGGGTACCGTGGTATAGGTGACATTAATGGCCCCTAAATGCAGTGGATGCAAAAAGACTTTATTTACATTTTGAAAACAAGGTCTCCTGTGAACCCTGCCTTTCTTTTCACACCCCCAGGACCTTTCATTACTGGACCCAGCTCTTCCCCTCCCCCTGGGCCATGACTGTGGCCAGGTGATGGCCCACCATGCACTGGGCCTGCTTCCCTGCCTCTGGATGTTGAGTGTGGGTGGCCCTGTGGAGTACAGTGTGCTACTTGTAAGCCCAGATGCCTAGGCTTTGCATGCTTTCACTTCAGAGACAAACAAAACACAGCGAGAACAGCCAGGGTCTGGCCGAGCTGCCTAACTGATGAACCCACAGCTAGTCACCTACCATACGCGGCTGAGAATTCGTGACTGTCCACTACCAGGATTTCTGTGAAAATAAGCAACTCCTTTACTGTTTTCAAAAATGATAAGATCATAAAGCATTGCTCTGAATTAGTAAATCTTACTTTTTCCCTTTTTTTGCTTATTTTCATAAGGGCTTCATCCACATAGGTAGAATAGCAAAAATCCCTTGCCTAGAAAGCCCATTTACTGTGAGTAACACAGACCTAGAGATCCAAATTCTCGATTGATGAAAAGCTGAATCGTCACATCAGCCTCCTGCAGTAAAACGAATCGGGAAGAAAGAGCAAAATTCAAGACTCCATGTGGTTCATCGCTGGCTTCGATGGTCAAGACAGCGGCATATCCTTGTGCATCTAATAGAGCCATTCCTGCCGGCGGAACCCCTAGAAATAGCAGGGACCCCATCAGGAAATCTAACCGCGATTTGACATTAAATTGTAAGCACTTAAATTAGACCCCTTCTCTCAGAAGCATGTTAAAGTAACCAACAGGATTCGCCTTTGTTAGCATCTGTAACAGAATCTGCAGGCCAACAAACAGACTCATGGTCTGTCCTTCCTAAAGATGGCAGATCATGACTTTTCTTTCACTTGATAGATTGTTGTTCTTATTGGCTGCCTTGCTTATCAGAATTATAGAAATTGAACAGAAACTGAAGTATTCAGATAATTTGCTCAAAAATGACTAAAATTGAACTGCCGGTATCCTGTATTGTAACTGTCCAAATCCAAATTGATTCATTAGCATAAAATTATTTTCAGAAATTTCTACCTTCAGAAGTATATTTTAATTCCATAAATAATTAGCAACACTTTTAGCACTTTTAGCATTTTCCCTCAGTCCATAAAGCTAAGCATTCTCATATTCCACTGCTGTTTTTTTAGATCTAATGTTCTTACAGGACAGACAACAGCTAAAGTAGCATTTTTAAATTGGCAAGTACAGAGATAACAACTCCTGTTTCTTTTTTCCCCAAAAAAACAATACCAAAGAAAACTCAAAATTGAATTCTGAACTACCTTGCGTCCTGACATCATACAGAATGACTTGGTATACTTCTTTCTCCTCTGGAATGTTGTCATCCAACAGATGCACAAATATTGTTTTATTCAGTGTCCCCTGTGTCAAACAGTAAGAAATTCATACCTGTACTGTTATTAAACATAAATTACCTCTTGCTTTTATTGGCCTTATAAACTGTGCACCCAAACATGTCTTCATTTAAACAAGAATTCTGTGAACTAAATAAGAACCACTGGCTCATGAGAAAATGGGCTCAAAGCAGACAGGAGTGAACTACAAAAGATTTTGAATGCTGAGCTAATCAGTGAAAATCTCATCCAAATTAGTACCAAGTGGGTATGAAGAAGAGAGAATTAATTTTAAATATTTTATTTTCTTTTTGAGACAGGGTTTCACTTGCAGTTAGGCTGGCCTTGAACTCACTTTGCAGTCCAGACTGCCCTTGAATTTGCAGCAATCCTCCTGACTCAGCCTCCCAAGTGCTAGGAATTACACACATGCACCACCACACCCAGCTGAGAATGATGATTTCTGTAGATGGTTTTGATTTTTCTATACTATTTTCTTCAACATTTTTTCCACAATGTTTTTCTTTCTAGAAATGTGTGATGAAGCTTTTCTTTGTGGTATTACCTCATGAAAGAAGAGTTGTCCGGTAAGGTTAGCAAAATTGAGTTCTAGATTTTGCCCAGTAATTTTCCAGTCAACAGTAACATTTCCTCGACCAGGAGGGGTTCTTATCACATGGAACTGCAAAATTTCTCCTAAAAGCAAAATGCATAGATAGATAAATGCTTAGTGGAAAATGAACTTAACATTTGAACTCAACAAAACCCAAATTCCAAGCATGCAACTGGTGTTTTATGCCACCTTTTCCAAGAAAAAAGGTGTTCTGGTTTGAATTCTCTAGAAGCATTATACATGCTTATTCCTCATTAATGCAAGGATCTCTCTTCTAAGTACTTCCCCATTTAAGAGAACTTCTGGAAACTTGGGGTGGAAAAGTTACAAGAGCACATGCTACAGTGGGAAACACAAAATTGCATACACTCTAAAACATGCACCAGAACCTAAGTGTTCTGAAAGTTAAAGAAAACAATAAAGCCCTCAGGGTCAGGACCAGTAAGAGCACTGGTAGACTTTCCCTTCACTTCTCAAAAGGACACAAATTCCTTACACTGGTATGCAATGTGATTTTACACAATGCATGCATAAAATGCTTGCAAATACCTGAAAATCACATTTTTTGAGGATTGAAACTTACATATACCATCAATGATTTTGATTTACAGAAAGAAATACAAAGGAAAGGTGTCAAATCTAAATATCAACATCTGTAACTTCACCCAAGTTACAGTTACTCTTCCCAGATCACTCAGTGCTTTAGACATTTTCTATTCCTGGCTCTTACCCTCATGTAGTATTTTATAAAACTAAAGAAAATTATGAAAGGTATTTCTTTCAAATTGCAAAAAGTGAGAAGAAAGCTGCTAGGAAGGATGCTGAAGTCTTCATGGCTTGCTGAAGAGCAAGTTTTCTATGATGATAATACAAGCTAAAGATATTAATGAATGGTATCGCCACATTTCTTATAAAAAGATAAATATAACAATGTTTAAAAGACTTTTTTAAGAAACACATCTTTACTCACATTGTGAGTACAGCCATATAGTTGAAATCCACAATTATTCACTAAAAATGTCACTTTTACTTAGTTAGCAGATAGTTTTTGTGCATATAAGTAAAATCTTTCAATACTTTTTAAATAAAGGACTAGAGAAAATCAAAATATAAATCATTTTTTCTAATAATTTTTCAAAGTGCTGTAGTTTTTTATTTCTCAAGATATAAACCTAGAAATATATGTACAATATTTACCTATCAAAAATATGGATTAATTAGAGACTATCTTAACATTAATTACTAAAAAAAATACATTTTTCATGCTGAGTTTAAATACATAATATTGGTACAATGAATTGTTTCAGAAGGACGTTGAATACACATAGGAAGGCAAAGGTGTCAGAAATATTTTCAATATATTTTAAAGTATTTCAATATGAAAAATACTTAATCCTCATGTGCTAATAAATTATACCTTGGATTGTTTTTTAAGTGTGTGGGAGCTGATAGGAACCAAATTTTTCAACTGTTGAAAGTGCACAATCAGCCATAATTGCCAGTATACCATTTACATTTTTGTATTTGTTTAACATATAAATAAAACACAGACCCTACTATGAAATCCTGGAGTCTATTTTACAATATGTAGAACCTGAATACAGCCAAGTTTGTATCAAAAACTAAGTGCTTATTACTGAAAAGCATAGTGATCCTCAGGGTTACTAAAACGTCTCATCTGTACTGTTGCCTGGTGGCATAAATAAAAAGGTTTCTAAATTCGCAGTTTTCCAACTTTTTAAAAATCACAAAAACCTAGTAATAGAGAAGACAAGATGGCCGATCAGTGAGCAACAAAATACAAAGCCTCCCAGGAGAAACAACTCATACACCAGAATAAAACACCCTGGAGAGACCCAGACAGAGGGAGACGGATCCTCTTGACACAGGAAGAAATTAAAACATAAAAAAGCCCGTCAAATACTTCGGGACTACAACTGAAACAACTAAAAATTAAGGGACACAGCGTTTTTGCAGTGACTCAGCAAGTCTGCGCCAGCCTGAATCCACACAGCCAGCAGAGCCGCCCAAAGTCGTTCCCACCACCACTCACAGGAAGCGCAGCAGCACTGCAGTCGGGGGTTGGTGAGCCCAACAGAGAGAGGAGCCAGTGAAACGACCTTCATTGGTCCATGGTCAGTGCTGGGAATGAGACCCCCCCACACACGGGAAGGGCACGACCAAATGGGCAACATGTTGGAATCGGGCAGGAGGAGCCTGAACTGGGAGCCACAGTGACTTCAGTTGGTTGCTCCCTCCCCAGAGCAGATTCGTGGGATTTGCTTGGACTGGGCCATGCCCCTGGCTGGGACCCAATGAGCTGTCCCAAATCGATTCCCTGAGCCTAGCACACACTAACCCAGTGAAGGCCCCTGAAGTTTGGCTGGCCCAGTGGGGAGGGCAGGCATACGCAGCTGCTGCTTACACCTCAGTGACAAGAGCAGGCAGGAGAGGGCAGTGTTCCCTTGCCAGCGTGCTTCATAGGAAACATGGCCAACAGGGAAGGGGCTGGGACCTGCACTATAACCTGTGTGGAGGAAGCCAAGGCCATGACAGGAGAGAGAGGCAGGAGGAGGCCCCCAGCCCAGAACCCTGAGAGCCCTGATCCAGAAGAAAGAAAAACAAGGGAGACTGAGGGCAGCAAACATGCAACATCAGACATGGCTTCAATGGACATTAAGATATCTTTAGGACCTTGTAGACAAGCTCAAAACTGAAATATTAAATCAGGTAAAGCAGGATATGAGTAGAGTAATAAAAGAAATGCTCTCAGGAAGTATCTCTCAGGATGATACAGACGGAAGAAGGAACACAAAAAAAGGAGAGAACCATCCGATAAAGAATATAAAGAAAATATAGAATACATGAAGCAGATTCAAAGAGACTACCAGGAAATTAAAAACTCCATTGAAAGCTGGCAAAATGCCTTAAAAGAAACTAAGGATAGACTATCAAAACTTGAAGACAAGTTTTCAGTGTGTGATCATGAAAGGAAAGATCTCTTAAAAACAACAAGGAAACAGGCAGTAACAATACAAAGGCTAGAAGATGACAAGAGAATCTACAATTTAAGAATAAGAAACGTGAATGAAGAAGCAGGAATACATACAGGTGAATTACAAAGGCTATTCATGGAAATAATTAAGGAAAACTTCCCAAGCATGGGAAAAGAAAATGACATTCGGTTATGTGAGGCATACAGAACTCCAGCCACCTACAACCAAAACAGAGCTACACCCAGACATACAATAATCAAGATGCCAGAAATTCAATATAAAAACAGAATATTAAAAGCCGCAGAGAAAAGAAACAGATTACCTATAAAGGTAAGCCCATCAGAATCATGGCTGACTTCTCCACACAGACCATCAGATCAAGAAGAGCTTGGAGCAAAGTATTCCAAGCCCTAAAAGAAAATAACCTCCAGCCCAGATTGATGTACCCTGCAAAACTGTCACTAGAAATTAATGGAGAAACAAGATGCTTCCATGACAGAGAGGAACTGGGGGAGTTTGTGACTACCAATCCAAACCTACAGAGAATACTGAAGGACATTCTAGAGAGAGAGAAAAAAATACGAGGATTTTAGGAACAGTGGCAGAAAGGCCTCAATGAGTGAGGCAGGAAGTAGAATGAAGGAGAAAACTAGACAAACAAAGGCAGAAAAATAGCATAGCAGAAATGAGGCAGAGAAGGATAACTAGAAAGTATAATATAGATGGTCTTGATATGCTATATTGTAAATAGTGCACCAGGATTTAAAACCCGCATTATTCACACTACTCTGCTTAGATGTATTATATTCTGTTCCAGTCATTTTTCCCTATACTAGATTTGAGGGCACAGACAGCAATCCCAAAAATAACAGGATATAGTATAGTAATCATCCTTTATTTCCTATTAACTTAATCTAAAGCTCCGTAAAACCTACACTGTTTTACCATGACTGATTGTAATTGAATCTGGTTTGTTGGATCACTGTTTTGTATTGATAGATTTTATTCAAAGCTGTTATGATTGATAATATCAAGTCTGAGAGTATAGGCAACTGCACTTAAGATGACAAGATCCACTAGAATATCCACTATGGTTTGATTATTACCTGCCTTTGAAGTTTTATACTGTCTACAATATTTTACTTTTACTAATATTGTTATTTACTGCTATACTCAATCATACTGCTATATTCAATTATGCCTGTTGATATAGACATTCTATTAAAAATAATAAGAAACAACACAGTACTCATTGTAGATCACCTTGTACTGTGGTTTTATATGACGTTTTAGTTTCATGTTTTTATAGGAATTTGTTTTGTTTTGTCTTGCTAAGTTTTGTTTTTCCCTCTAATACAGAAACTATAGAAATACATGTAGAGATTCCTGCATGCGTAGCTGTCTACACTCTCACTGTTTGACTATCTATTTTGTATGCTTTAATTTTGTAACTTGAGCAACTATTTCTAAGAGGACAAAATGTAATTTTAACTAGTGATTTCTTATTGTTTATCTTTTTTTTTAAAATTCTGTATTACCTCTACCCTTTACATGCTTTTGTTTCTCTTTAAATAAAATTTAAAAAAACACCTAATAATAGTTCAACATGACAACTACGACATTTTGATCTGTTAAAAAATAAAAGTACAAATAGAAGACCTATGACAAGAAAACAAAATGAAGGTCATTAAAGATCCCTGATGAAGGAGAAACCATAATCACAATGATTACAAATATAGCTACAAGGGTATACAACATGCTGGGAAATAAATGCACCATTTTGAGGCAAAAATAAAAATGAAGCATGGAAGGGAGAAAAAAAAAACCTTCCCGCCAACTTACTACATTCAAGTAGCCTTATAGTGTAATACTACTTAGTAAACATCACTTCTGGAAATTTAATAAGCTACTAGGGAAATAACTTGCAAGACAATACTGCAAGAAACACCATTTGAAGCATACAACACATGCAACTGGAGATGCCAGAAGGCTACTTTTCACCACGGAGAGAAGGCGAGCAAGTCAGGGGAAAGAAAAACCAGGAAACCAGGCTTAGTCCTCCAAATCTAAGCAAAGGACAGGAGGAAAGCCCAGGGGAGCAGGTATGCGCTCTGAAAACAAGTATTTTACAAGACACTAAACTGCTTTCTGGTTTTTTCCACAAGGATGAAAGCGTGAGGAGACTGACTGCACTAGCAGAAAAGCATCGGCATGTGAAATCCACACTGCCCGCCCAAAGCAGGCAGGGGGAGACCGAGGAGAACTGAGGCTGACTGGACTCCCCGGTGAGCGCTAAGGGGGAAGGCAGCAGGCAGGGGTGACGGCCTGCGGGTGCCAGGGTGAGGCCAGCACCACTGAGATGCAGTTGTTTTCCTGAGCACGCACTAACGGATAAGCACGAGATGGTTGCATCTTGTGTTATTTTACTTGCTTGTGCCCGTGACTGGGTGGATAAAAGAAGGATGAGCCAGACGCTCAGGGCTCTCTGCCCACACCTGGCAAGAGCACTGGATTCTGTGTCTGTCTGTCTTTCATCCTCATTCACACCACTCTCGGGGTCAGGTGATAAAACAGTAGGCTAGGTCCCTACACTGGGCGACACACTTTAAACGTAAGGAGGAAAATCTATCCAACAGTGTCCAGACCAAGTCCTATATGCACAAAGAATAGGAATGAAAAATGCATTTAACAAGACGATTTCATCAACTGTTTCCCAAAGCCAGGATTCTTTATATAAAAACAAATCTCAGCCACAATGTATATAAAAATAGAAATCCAAAGTATGCAAAACTTTTTAATGAATAAATGTATACATGGTATGCAGTACTAGTATCATCCAAATTGACCGCCTCAACAAGAAGAAGTAAATATGTATAAAGTGTATAGGAACAGAAATAATTTGAAACACAGACTGTCGATGTGAACAGGTTAGAAAAAAATGACTAGGACAGCAGTCCTATACACTTATTTTTTTTTAAATTACATTTCTTATTCAAATCTTTGGGCAAAAAAGATTCATGCTATCCCTAGGAAAAGAAAAATTCATCTTAAATCCATTGAACAGGCATGTTGATGATGATACCAATGGAATAGGGCGACTGAGTGAAACAGCCAACATAAATTTATAAAGAACACGATCTAGCCGCAATTTGCAGCACAGTAAAATCCACTGCCTCATATTTCTAAATTCTGTACATTATATTTGAAAGTGATATTTACCACTCAGCACCTCTCCAAGTGCTTTAGGAAAAATACAGAAACAGGATTCTACAGAATTCATTACACTGTTAAACACTAAGGCAGTTCTTCTCTGAATTGGAAATGAATTCTTGAGCCCCAAGTCCAGCAAAATCCACATTTTAAATCCAATCACAGAAATGAAGCCCCGACACTGGGCCAGCAGCAGTGCTAATGTTGCTGAAACACAATGGAGCTTGGGCTTTTTCTTTTTTCTTCTTTTTTCCCCCATTTACTTAGCAGTTTTCTTTGAAGTCTTTGTTAGTTGACATTGAACACCTTGTAAACTCCTGATGCACATTTCTCTAGGCAATTGCCACGGCCCCATAAAAAACACAAACATGAAATACTCAGTTCTTGAGGTTCAATATATAAAATCAATTTACACTCCAGGAAAAGGTTTAGAAATCAATGAAGAGAAATTTAAAGACAGAAATTACCCCTTACTTTTTTTTGGTGGGGGGGAATATAAAAATGAAGGAAGTACCCTGAAAGCCATAAAAGCCTGTGAAAGTTTTCTTTCCTGCACCAAACTTATTAAAACAACACACTTGGGGCACTTGTTTTCATTGAGAATCTTTTTTATCTGTGAATCCAACAGGTATTAGTTGCTGGAAATGAACACTGCACAGTACAAGCAATCGAGGCAGCTTCCAGAGAATACAGGTGCTGGTGCCCACAGCTTCTCCAAGTGGCTGTGGTACATTCTCACGTCCTCAGAGGCCTTCGGCCCACGAGGCCCATCATCACATGGTGAGCTCTTTCACGATGCCAGCTGCCTTAGCATTAAAACATCTTTAATTGATGCTGGACATCCATATTCTTTTGAATTCTTCAAGAAGATAATTCCATCACAATACTGAAGAGTGTCTGCCTAGCCTAGCACTGAGCCCCTTCTCAAAACTCATTTCACCCTTCCTGGTCCCCGATCTGACATATACCTTCCAAATCACCCGCAATTTGATAGATTTTCCTCTTACGGGTTATTTTCCTTCATTTTATTTTTTTCAACAAAACAAAAATGAATGCAAACGACTCCTCTTCAATCTGTTGTCTCCAGTTCTTTTCCTTTCCTTGCTCTGATTGGCCAGGAGCACTGCTTCACAAAGCTTTACGCCACCAAAGGATAAGGCTTGTTTTGTTTTGTTTGCCTCTATCTATTATAGGCTGACACTTTCGTAACATACAATAAATTGGACAGCCAAGTTAAATAGAAAAAGAACACACACACAGAATACAAATCCACAGATAATGCCTTTGGAAATCCCGGCCAAGACCAACTGTTCCAAATGTTTCTAATCTTATCTCATCCTACAGCTGGGCAGGCACTTCCTGCACAGGAACTGACCCGAGGACCACACTTTGAGGAGCACGCCCCCTAGGCCAGGGAGGCATTAGTCCTCCTTAAATATTTGCTTACCCAGATCTTTTTTAAAGTCCCTCTACAGCAGCTAATCGTTTCTCCAGCCCACTTGGAAATCTCTTCTCATTCCTTGGCCACCTTGGTGTGAAATCTGCAGATAACTTTCTTCCTCCAGTAACTGATGAAAAGACACTTTCTCTCTGGTCTCTTCTGATGCCTCTTTCTCCTTTGGGGGTCTCTTCCTTCCCCAGCATTTAAGATTAAAGTTCCATGTGGTGTTGCAATTGGTAGCTTGCTTTTTACTTCTGTCCACAAAGATCGTATTTCCTGGTTTTATCCCTTGGCTCTGAAAATGAAAATTTCTTTTCTAACCTGAGATGGTTAGATTCTCTCATCGATTTCCTTCTCTCACATAAATATTACTGCTCAAATTGGTTAGTCTTCTAACTCAAAGCATTTCAAATATTGGCCAAAAATTCCTGCATTCTCAGGTTCTGTGGCAGATACAAATTCAAACAAAACAAAGATTCTCCTCACAAGATACCCTGTAGAAGAGGCTAATTCCAACACAGCTGGATCTCAAGCCCGGCACTGGTTGGTTTCATAATCGGTTGCCTTAGTGTATCTTATTATACCCACTTCATTGCCTGCTGCTAAAATTAATTAAACGATGGTCGTGCAGTAGCTGGCACCAAAAAAATACTCCATAAATGTTCTTGTTATTGTCATTGTTATTAATTACTCCTGCAGTGACTTTTCGCTTGTATTATGTTACAAATAATTTTTAAAAGTTAATGATTCATCTTTGGATTTGTTGCAATTTATTAGTTCCTCTTACTTATCATTGCAATGACAACTGGCAATTCTAAACCATTAACAAAAGTGTAGCATGTTAGAAAGCGACTCAAACATTCACACAGGTACATTTAGTGAGCTCGTAAGCTGGGAGTACACAGCATAGGAAGAGACCTGCCACAAAATGCATTCAGTTTCCAGGACAGTCGCTTGGTCACTTGGCCTTGTCAAGTCACCTGATCGCTCTACTGTCTGTTTTGCTTGTTCATCGTTAGAGATCCAGACATAGCACATGCTCTATAGTTTTTCTCATCCTCAAGTCTTTTACGTAAAATTACTTTTTCAATTCCAAACATAAACTTAGTAGTGAGACACAATCTATATTTTTTTAAAAAAAAATGGGTGTAAAGATTTTTTAAAAACCATGTTGAAAAGAAACAAAAATTAGCCTATATATGACAAGAAATATTAAATAAGGGATAAGAAAATTATTATTTTTTTAAAGAAAGAGATGGATATTGTATAAGGCTTTCCAGTTTGGCATTCTGCTCATAAAACATACAGATACATTATAAAATCTAGGCTAAAATATTCAGGGACTAAAGTCAATTGCTTGTTTTTTTAACAGGGAGCAAACATTTTACTGTCTCATAACGACAGCTACCAATAAACACAGTATACTTGCCAGGAGATATGCTAAGCACTTTACAGTCATTGGCTTACTTCAATCTCATAATGAAACCTGTGGTGTAAGTGACACTGTCACTTACTGTGTGAGAAAGCTAAGCAGCCCAGGCTGGACTTCAACGGCACCAACAGCTGGCACAGTCATTCTGCAAGCCTCCCTGTCTAGTTGAGCAGCTCATTCACTCAGCAGCCCTCGCCCAAGAATTCTATGCACAGTAAAGCAAACTTAGTGAGACAAAATAACGAAAGAAAAAGAAAGCAGAGAATTTAAAAGACTACACAAAACATAGCATCCATAGAAAAGAGCATGAATGTGCTCAGGAAACAAAGGGACCCACCTTCGTGACCTATGACAGACCTGGAGGCCGTCTGAAAGCCAAGGACTCCTGCCACGTTGTCATTGGCCAGAATGTTCACTCTCACAGTGTCAGAGCTGGGCAGAATTCTACTTCCACCTTCCGTGTGCACCAAACTAACTATGATGCTTTCATCATCTTCTGGCTCGGAATCATCCAAAATGGTCAGAATGGCTGTCCTTTTGGTTTCACCTATTAAAAAAATTAATGGAATTAAATGCCCCAGAAACAAAATCAGCAACACAGACAACTCAGAAATCCCAAAACAACTTCCATTTTAAAATGTTAAGACACATTAATGAATTGTAATAGTTCAGTATTTTTCCCAAATCGTTTACTAGGAAATAGTAACTATTATATAAATATTTTCTACTATTTTCAAACTTACTCTAAAACATAATGGTATTTGATGGTTCCAACGGTAACCCTATCTGTACCATGACCCCTAATTAGTTTTCTTAACAACGACAACAAAAAAAATGTGTACATTAGAAAGTTAAAGAACAGATACAATAGATGTTTTAAGACAAGGAATTATGAATAATGTTTATTTCCCTCATTTTATTATATATTCTCAGTCTTATAAATATGCATTACTTTCCAATAAAAAGTATTATGTCAAAAAAACTTGAAAATTTGTTACTGCCCAATTTAGGATTTAAACAATGATTTCAGAGAAGGTGTCTTTCCCACACACAGTTGAACTACTTTAAAAATCTGAACTTCTCCAATTTTAAGTATCAGAAGATTCAACTAGTCCTGAAAAACAATCAGGAGCTCTAATTCCAGTTTATAGGCCATATGATACACAATTACACTGATTAATTTCCTGTGACTACAGTCAACCAAAACTTATAGTATTTTACTTATAAGTCATTTCCATTGAAGATTTATCCTGACTTATCTAGGGCATATGAAAATGCTTTCCAGGTGATACTTTCTTGTTGCCTTAGGTACTATTCTTCTTACCACATGCTGACAGTGGGTACTGGCTCAGTCTCGGAACTTCCTTTACAAATTAGAACCTACGTTATATTTGCCTCTGTGTTTTCTTAAAGGCATTGTGATTATTGTGTAATAAATAAAATTCACATATTCCCTGAAAATCTTTTCAATAAATAAAAGATACATATGTAGTCACGTCAGCCTATGTAAGTCAGTCATTACTGTTTTTTCCAAATCAGTGGCATACTTCCACACGTTAGCAAAAATACACACTGTCAGTAAGAATTCTTATGGGCACTAGCGTAAAAATCGACTCCGATGACTGTCAGGGAAAGCTGAACTCCAATTACAACCAGGGCTCACCTTCGGTGAAAGTCAGAATGTCTCCAGCACCTGTGAAATCTAAACCTTCAGTAGCTGTACCGCCAACAACACGCCATTCCACGGTCACCTGACCTAAGCTGCCTCCGGTCCTGTGGATCACCAGCTCCACCAAGGTCTGCGGCTGTTCCTGAACTTCCACAAATAATCCATCTTCTGAGGTGCTGGGACCCATACTGTAGATCACAAACACCCCAAAGGCATCGCCGTTGAGTGCTATGACTACTGTAGAAGTATTCGGCTGCCCTATGGTTGGCTGATTTTTAAAACTGGCCGTGACATTCAAGAGGTGAACTTCAAGGAGAGAAATTAAGAAACTCTCATCCATTTCTGGAAGCTCATCGGGAAGAATAGAAACTGTGAGATTTGCAAATTCATCACCTTCCAGCATGATGGCCCACTGCCTGGTCACAGGTTCATAGTCACTTCCGGCTACTGCCTGACCACTAAAGAGAGACGCTACCCTGGTGGTATTTTTCCTGTAGGTCCAGAAGTCTGAACTGTTGACGGTTGGGCTGACCCATGAAGTTATCCAAAAACACTGTGGACCCTCGGAGGCACTGAAAAGTGCAAAGGCCGAGCAAGCCTGTTCTCGGAGGCACAAGGCGGCACAGGTGTCCTGGGGCTCCCCCACGGCAGAGACGTTCACCCAGGTCCTCCAAAGCGGGTCAGGAGCCCCTCGCACTGGCGGCTCATAGTAGGACAGTAAATCTTGACCTTCCTCAACTGCAAGGGCCACTACATCCATATCGGAGGTACTGTAGAGCAGCAGCAGCTGGCCAAAGTGCCCTCCGCTGGAAGGTGGGGACAACGAGAACACAGGTAAGTGCTGGAAGCTGCACGGGGGTCGCGAGCATCGCAGAGTGGTGCTGACTGTGGTTTAAGCACCAGTAAAACACAGCGTCGCCCCTGAATTACATCTGGCTTTGGGCACTGTATCTTTTCTCACAGAAAGGAATCGTGTGAGTTTTCCATCGATGCAAATGGGACCTATGTCAGAACTTCAGACAGAATTACAAAAATAATTTTCTTGCTACATTTCATGGAAACAAAGGCATAACAGTGATATTACGAGTACCTTGATAAGGAAAGGCGGTCACTTGCCACCAAATCCCTATCTTTCCTGTTTCTGAAGGAGCTCAGGGAACACGGATGGCTCACAGAAGGAAAAGCAAAAGCTGAAAGGAACCCCTTTCAGATGTGGCATCCCCGCGCTCTTCGGTCTAAAAGCCGAGGTGTTTAGATTCTAACAGACCACAGCCTGAAGCAGCACGCTCTGCTGTGGGAAAGCACGACGGCGTGAATCTACGAGCCACTGCGCTGGTGATGGGCATGAGGAATGCAACGGATTTTCCATCCATAGACACGATTCAGTGAACGCATTGTAAGAGCACACAAGATAAATTATGATAGAGAAAAACAATCAGGTCTACGTGACGTAACGGTAGAAGGATCCTTGCTACCGCCCGCAACCCCCAGCCCTCCCACTGGTGCACGCGGGGTCTCATGTACCTTCGCCTGACAGTTATGTTAGCACAGGAACTTCTTTCCAGGGGCTCTTGGACGTGATAAACCAACTGGACAAAGGCTACTGTACCATAAGGGTTATCATTGGCAGGAATAATAACGTTTGCCACACGATCTAACCCAATAGTACCTCCACCTGAGGCCTCAGTTAGTTGCACTTGAATAACCTAAAAATACAGTGAGAACTTCCTTAACAGCATCCCACGTCTGAAATTAAAATAAGAATTATGCAGAAAAATAATCAAACATATCCACTCATGTACAAGAACAAAATGGAACAAAATATAGACTCAAAACTCTCCCCCAGTCACATTTACAAACCCAGCATGTAACAGAATAATCCATCATCAACTGTTCATAATACAGCATACTTATGCATCAGAAATACTGTTTAAATTCCTTAATGTTCAATTATATAATCACACAAATCAATGTTAAAATTCCTGTTTATGTGCATCATTTCAGTAATATAAATTTTATGTCCCATATCTTTCTAATCTAAAACACTGCACATACATTTTAGTGGAAAGTTAATCCATTATACTCTATTCCCTACCTTCCCTTAAATGGGGAAGTTTTCTTAAAGCTTAAAATACAAAGCATCATATTTTCATGTCATCTAAACTTAGAGTCTGTATATTATTTCATCTTCATGAAAAATATACATGAGGCAAATATGTATCTAGTCTATTTGTCATATACAATAATGGTTGAAGATGAATGTTAGTAGAAAATCCTAAGACTGGCTCATACTTGAGCCAAAAGATAGCATAGATACAAATTAAGAGTTTATATAAAGCAAATGTAGCAAGAATTATTATACATACATACATTCATTTGATCACTTAACCAAAATATTAAAAAGTGCAATGTACTTGCACACAAAATAATTTTTGTCCTGGTAAATTAACATGCATACATAATCTACTTCTAGAATATGCCTGTTTTTGTTATACAAAAAGATCACTTTCAAAGTAACACATTTTGGACACGTTTGCAGATACAACTTATTAGACATACTTTCTAAAATGTCACAGCAGCAGCTACCTGCTCTAGTTACTATAACACAAAGCATAATTTACAGTGTCATTCTATACTAGGGATGATGCCTCTCACCTCTTCAATCTCCGGAACGTCGTCAGCCAGGACCTCTAACAACAAGGTTTGAATGGTTTCCCCAGGGGCAAAGGTCACATTACCTGAGACAACTCGCAGGTCGCCAGTAGCAAGCTGTCCATTAATGGTGGCAACCCACTGAACAGAAACAGTGCTGAGTGTCCCAGAATTTCGAATTATTGGCAGGTTTACCTTCACTGAGTTAAACTCAGGTTCCTCTACAATAAGTTTAGTAATCTGAAAACCTGAAGGGCAGAGAAGAGTTGATTTCAAGTACAAAGGAAGCCGAGGTCACATACAACTACTAAGTACCTTTCAATAGTGCACCCTCCCCGTCGTCCCCAGCTACGTCTAGTTAACTACATCCCGCAAATCTCAGTAACAGTGCGGAGACACCACTTGGGCAGGTCTGCCAAACTACTTTCATCGTGATAAAAGCAGAAATCATAAGCTCAAATGTCCACATGGCTCACGAATATGCCAGACACATATGAAATAAACCTGCCAGGGCTGCAGCTGGGCCCTGGTGGCTAGCTTGGTCCACCAGTGGAGGAGAGGATAGGAGAGAGGGCAGGTGCTAAAATTTTGCTCCATGTCTACAACTACACAGGAAAAGAGATTCGATGGCAACAGATTTTCCTGTTTATCAAGAGAGCTTGGAGATCCAGACCTGAGTGGGAATTTCTTTAAATCAATTTTTTTTTTTTTTAAGAATTAGCTAAATTCAAAAGACACATGTAAAGGTCAGATCTAACCTAAAAGCCAATAAGCTGTAATTTCCATCTCTGTGTGAAGGAGCAATTTTCTTTCCTGGGTTCTTTTTTTGAAATAATTACTATTGCCTGTTACTCTTCATGGGGATCCAATATAGCAAAATTAGCAGGTTAAGAAAGAATTCCTGAATAGATCAATTTGACTCCCTAAAAATAAAGAAGAAGCCATGATCCACGACTTATACAGACAAGCGTAAGAGAGACAAAGGAACCTGATTACCGAATAATCCATAGGGGTCATCAGAGGCCTCAATGGTAACGGCCGCCTCTGTTAAGGCCCCGAGCCTGGCTCCTCCCGTTGTCTCATTCAGCAGCTGTATGAGAAAAGTTTCCTCCAGCTCAGGGTAGATGTCGTTGATGATGTACACGGGCACAGCCTTACTGGTCTCCCCTTCCAGCAAGACCACATCTGACGAAGCTATACTGTAATCTTCACCTACAGAAACAAAAGGCTTATTCCCACCTAGCACACACATTCCATACTGGGGAAACACAACCGAAATTGATGGTTGTACCTGGGAAGACTTTAGAGGATATTAATTACCTTTATTCTAAATGAGAATATTTTTCCTTTTCAACACTGCCAGACAATAGAAAAGACTTCTTAAGGGTGTTTGTGTTCCCCTCCTTCACTTTCAGAAAGATGTGTGTATAGTTCAATGTGTGTTTGTGTGCAGGTGTTGTGTTTATGTATGTGTGTACATGTATGTTTAGAAAGAGAGACAGAGACAGAGCTATTCTTTACCATAAAATCTCATATTTACCAAAAAAGAAATGTATACAAGACTTTTTTTAAAGACAAAGAACAGAAATGGAATTCTGCTCTCATGAGGAGATAAATTATTTTCTTGCACATCAGCATTGTTAATGGTATGGCCAAACATGAGGCTTTCCTATGAAGCTGACTCAGCTGCTGCTAAGTATTGCGCAGGTTGGAATGAGCTTTGTTTTTGGTTGTGCGGTGGGTAGGGAAAGAGGGGTGCTCCCCCTGGAACCTCGAGGCTAAGGTCTCAGGGCACCGACTCCTCACACCCACCCCCTGTTCAGGTGTGAAGCAAATGCAGTCTCCCGCCAGGCAGTACTATTAACTTCTCAACAAGGATGGAGTCCAGATGATTTCTTTCTACAAATCAGGCACCATACATCATTCACAACACTCATTTCCTTGAGTGAAACCTGGAAAGATTCTCACCTAATTGTTCTTAGGCAAATCTCTCTCTAAATGCTGGAACTCAACTGCAGAGGAGGCCATATCTCAATGCCTGCCTTTGACAAAGAAATCATTTTGCCTACTTAAAATGATTAATGCTAACCACTGCCTCTCCCATATCCTTCATCAATAAACAAGGAAGAGACACAGCGGTCAGAGACAAGGCTGAGGGAAAAACCTGCTTGTTTTTTCCTGTGGTCCTCAGCAGCCTTTTATACATGAATCCCTTTCAAAACATGAAAACATACACAAAGAGGAAGCCAGTAAGTCAGTGATGCCCATAGCTTACTTTTCATTGGTTTGTGTGTGTTTGGGTTATCACAGCTTTTGAATCGTATGCATTTACTATCAGTTTTCACAAATTTGGGTCAGAGATATGTTAAAGTTCTAGGTTTGTGTTCAAAAAGATGCAAGAATAATACTGCTTTCTGGCTTATTTTTCTAACTATATCTTTGGGTAGTTTTGTTAATCAAAGACACACATCCCTCTGTGAAATAGTTCATGGTTCTTAGATGTTCTTAGAGGTCATTTCTTACCAGCAGTTGCAGTTACTGGCACGGCTTTAAACTTCACGGAAACATCTGCAAAGGCCCCTCCTGTCCGAGTCACGTTGACGATGGGTCCAACATGATTTTCTGCCACTCGGACAACTGAGGCTGAGAGCTGAAGGATTCCAAAGGCATCGTCATTGGCGAGGATGATTAGATGTGCTATGGTTTCTACCTGAGACCCGAGCCGAGGGGAGTTTGGAACTGAAAAACAGAAGAGAAGGTCATTGATGAAGATTCTAGGAACTGCCTGACTATCAACAAGCCTGGCAAGAGTCCATCAGTCAAATGAGACCTTCGTTTGATGTCCCTCTCTGTTATATATATTTTAAAAAATTAAATATGGGGCCGGGGATTTAGCTTAGTGGCATAAGCGCCTGCCTGGCAAGCGCAAGGTCATGAGTTCGATCCCCAGTACCGCAAAAAACAAAAACAAAAAAAACCTTAAATATGTATATGTGTACCAATATTAATCGAGGCATTGGAGATAGAAAAATAAATCACACATCCTTGCTTCCTTGAAACTTACATTCTGTGGATATTTTTACTATAAAATTATAATAAAGAAACAGTTACTCTACAGGAATAGTTTATTAAGTTGGAAATTTATCAAAGGGGAAAATGATTCAAGTATCATTAATCATCAATTTACATAACATTACACTGGATAATGAACTACAGAATTATGATCTTCTAGTTGGTTCACCACTATGCCAATTTAAAAAATAAAAGCATTCCATTTACAAAAGTGAGCAGGAAAGGAATTTAGTCCCTTGAGCTCAAAGACCAGTCACAAACTATAGTCAACCTAGTGAGAATGCTAGAACTTCTTTCTCCTAACAGTATTTGTATTCTGTCACCTAAGGATTCTCTGTCTCCTCTTTATTAACCATTTTTCTGTTCTCTTCCCTGAGATTTTTAGCTTCCTTGTATGAGTAATAACATGCACTATTTATCTTTCTATGCCTGGCTTAACTCACAAGAATGCCCTCCAGTTCCACCCACTGTGCTGAAAATAACAAAATTCTGCCCTCTGCTAAAGCTGAATAATATTCCATTGTGCACACATACAGTTTCTTTATCTACTCAGCTGCTGAAGTACATGATTGCATATGATAGACTCACTATGTAGTGGAGAGGGAGTATACAGATGAGGAATCTGAGGTGCAAAGAAATTGTGGAAATTTCCTAAGATCTTGCACTGGAACTGTCAGGCAATGTCAAGAGAGTTACTATAACTCTACAGCTTTCTTCTTTCCCTGCTCTCTAACTACAATCCTTCACCAAGCCAGCTGTGCAAACGTCCATTTTCCAGGACTGGGCACCCTGCCCTCCACACGGGCCCAAGTGCTGACCAAACTCCTCATTCGTGAGAGTTGATGATTATACTCAGCAGACAGTACCAGATTCTGGGCCAAATGTGTCTATTAAAATCTGAGCCACAATTGCACAGATTTGCATTGAATTGTTTATTGTTTGGCTTACATTGTAGGAGTTCTGAGTTGTCCTGTGTAGGCTGTATGGTTCTGGGGACACACTGAAGATAAACTACACACGGTGGGGCTCTGCAGCACGCAGATACCTGCAGGTACCACTGTATTACTAACAATTGCCTGTGTTTTCTGAGAGCTTCCCAGGTACCACACACTGTTAATTTCTACATATATTATCATATTTAACCATCACAGAATACTATGGGTAAGCAAACTGGGGCTTTTAAAATTATATGAAATAGCTTATTACTTACAGGCTGGCACATACGTTATCTGATACCAGTATCCACAGGTCCCGACCCCTGGGATAGCAATACTCCCTCTTGGTTTTAATTCCATTTTTTAAAATTGCCAAGTTGCCTCAAAACCATGCTGTGTTTTACAACTATTACTTAATGAAAATAAATATTGAGTTTTATTTAAATCTGCTTTCTAGCATAACTGATCTAAATCTGGCTTTAAAAAGGGAAGTGGGAGAGGTTGTGTGAGCATTTTTAACATTCACTTCAGTGTCAGGCTTTAATGTTAACAATCATAAATTTTCTTCTACAACCTTGGATTATAATTACTTTCATTATGGCTAAAAATGTTCACCCTGTAGTTTGTAACCACTCAGGAATAAACCGGTAAGATGCCTTCACCTATATGGCAGAATACAATCAACACAAAGGCCGTGGAATCTTACATTTTAGGGTACGGAACTCCACAAACTCTTCCCGTTTCTTACTGTCACACTGCCCTGTTCCCCTCCCCTCAGACATTTGTCACCAATACCGTGCAAAGAGACTTGGGTGGTAAGGGAATCTTTAGACGGGAATCTAGCAATATCCCTGGAGTCTGTAGATGGATTCCAGGATGTGTGAAGCTGAGATATATAGCACAGTAGTGCTAGAGATCAGTTACACATGGATTCCATAGAAACTTCTGACATTTACTCTGAGAACAAAACTGACATTTAAAACTATTCCCAAGATGGGAAGGGGAATATGTCCATTTCCCACTATCTCACAGATAAACGTGTGTGAGACAATGCTTTTAACGTTAACGATTCCATATTTTTATACAAGTTTTTATTTGACTAAAGTCTTATTTCTAATAATAACAACACATTAACGGATACTTACTTGGGCGATTCTGTACTTTCTCCATTAAAACTGAACCAAGTAGCTCAATAAACACAGACTCAGACCTTTCGGGTTCATCATCATCCAAAATTGAAATAGTGACTGTTGCTTCACTCTGATTAGCTCTGAAAAGAGCAAATCCGGAAGCGGATGCATAGTCTTGTCCTTGAGTTGCTCTGGCTAAATTAGGTGGAAAATAAGGTGGTGTTTCCATATCATCTACTGTTGCATAAGAGACTCTGACCTTCCCTAGGAGGCCTTTCAACCTGATTATTGATAATGTGACATTCTGGGCCGCTTCCTCAACTATAATAGGTCTATTTTCTGCAGAAAAAATGAATACCCCATAAGGATCATCACTGGCCAAAACTATTAGTGTGGCATTAGTGTGAACTCCTAAGGTGCCCCTGGAGACATTTAGGATTGACACCGAGAATGCCTTATCCAGCTCAGGATCTTCATCTGGCAGGATTTCCACTGAGATGTGGGCGTGCCTCTGCCCGACCTCGAAGGTGACGTTGCCGGAAGTGAAGGCCAGATCACCATCAGGGTCCGAGTCTATGTTCCAATGCAAGGTCACCTGGGACAGAGCTCCGTGACTCCTTATCACCTACAAAATATTTATAGTGAAGCGTTTCAAAGAGACATCAGATCCATTGACTTAGAGGCTCGTGAGTGCATACTGATGGTCATTACTCTAAATTTTAATTTTATTACGTAAGTTCTCAAGTCCATAAGACTATTCAAGGCAAAGAAAATATACCAGCCACCCCTGATTGAACAAATGGAAGGTAAGTTAAAAAGTGATTGCTGCTAAGCATGGTGGTGCAGGCCTGTAATCCCAGCACTCAGGAGGCTAAGGTAGGAGGATTGCACAAGCGTTCTCTCTCTCTCTCTCTCTCTCTCTCTCTGTCTCTCTCTCCTTTTCCTTCTGAGAAATTGCAGAACAGGATTTCACCCGCTGGCATCAACCATGGCCAGGCCACTTGCTGTGACCATGGGAATTTAAGTAGAACTAATGAAAATCACATTCAGAAAAAATGGGGGAATATAGGGGTGCTGGAGTATGCCCGTAATCCCAGCTACTGGGCAATTTAGAAAGAACTGGTCTCAAAATAAGACAAATTGGGCAGCACTGGGCAACTCAGTGAGACTTTGTCCTGAAATAAGACACAAAGAGGCTGGGGATGTAGCTGAGTGGTCCAGTGCTCGCTGAGCATTCAGGGGTTCAATCCTAGGTTCAGTCTTCAGTACCACAAAAAGAAGGTTTAAAAAAAAGGGAGACGAAATTAAGATTAAAAACACCTACTGAGACATAGGCTCTGTACTGATGATCAGAGGTCCTTGCCATGAATACAATGAGCTAAACACAAACTTCTGTTACACTTAAGACATTAAGATTTTGGAGATGTTTGTTACCACAGTCTGAGCTCACAGAAAAATCTATGGAAGGTAAATACTCATAGTACAGCTTCATCATATTTCTCTTTAAAGAGTCAGATATCTAGACCTCAGAATAATAAAATGAATTCATATGCACAGGTAAACACAGACAAATGCCAAATCACTATTCAATTATCAATCTGTAGTATCTTTGCCAGTAGGCTCATTCCTTCCTATCTATAGGAAAAAACAAAACAAAATAACCAATATTACAATAAAACACCTTCATATTACAATAAAACACCTTCATATTACAATAGACATTTATTTAAAAGCACACAGAGTGGGAATGGAGGAGAAATACACTCACTTTTAACAAAACAGTGCTGTACCCATCTTCTGGTTCGGTTCCATTGACGAAGAGCGACTCAGGGCTAAATTCAAACAGGCCATGTGCATGGTCAGAGGCCGCGATTGTCACCAGGATCTGGGAAGCCACTCCTAGGCTGGCTGCAGGAACAAGTTCCAATGTCGATCAGTAACTCACAAACCACAGGAAAAGCCACGGAGCATCTTTCTGAAAGGAGTCATTCTATTCGCGGAGTACATTCTAATTTGTGTTAGAAAGAAAGGCAGACACAAACGGTGGCCACACATACTCATGTTTTCGTGACCTCTCTCTACGCCGGCACCAATGAGGCACGCTGGCCCCGCACAGGCGCTCGGAGATGAATGAGGAAAACTTGTTTTTCTTTCTCTTCTCTGTGAAAGAGAACATTCTTCAGAAAGTGTCTGAGGAAGGTCTCCCACGACCTTCACTGACCTCAAAGGAACTGAGCCAGACTGACTTTCCCTCCATGAAACTGCAGTTTCCCTAGGATTTGCCTCAATCTGCCCGAACAATTCCTGGTTTCCAGTGTGTGTCAGCTCTAGGTCTACTTTCACATCATCTTACTATCAATTCTCTCTCTCTTGATTCCATAGAGTCCAATCCTGGACTAAAACAATGCTAAGATCTAAAGAAGCTTCTTCCATTTTCCTAGGAAATACACTCAGTGTTTTATATTACTAAGACAAAAAAAAAAAATACCCAATAACCTACAGGTAGTAGAGGAATTAGACACAGAGGTTAACGAGGCACAGATGGAAGTTAGGAATGCAGGGGAGAAACGTGAGTTCGGACCCTCTACTCAACACCCGGGCACAGGGAAGCAGAACCCTCAGCAGTAGAAAATGCTCTTCCTCAGCAATCAAATATTCTATGTATTCTCTTCAGGTGTGAAGAAGATATGCAAGGTAAAAATGCAGAATCCCACCTGTATATGAATCTACTTCCAAAGGAATCTTCTTTTCAACACTCCCCCCACTAACGGGCAATTTAAGTCTTGCCATCTATTTGATTCCTCATTTCCTTTTCCCATTTGTTTTAAGTAAACGCTACACATAAAAACTCATGGTCCTCTCTGCACAGTAAAGAAGCATGATGCATTCAACACAAAAATACAAATGTTCTGCTTATCTCCTTTTAGGTACTCAAAGCTATATGGAATGTTTTTCACCAATCATTTTTACAAACACTGTTTAAGCACTATTCCCATCCTCTGGTCAGACTCAGGAAACTACATTAGGCTCCGACAGAGACAAGAGCCTGGGCATCGGGAAGGACGGGGTGTGACTCAGATCTGGCCACTCTCTAGCTGAGGGACTGGAATCTGGAGCAAAGAATACTTTACAAAGCTGCGGTGATGGTTAATGAGGTAAGATACAGAAAGGACCAATACAGGCTGGGCGTCAGTAGGGGTTAGTACAGCTGCCTCTGAGAAGAGACATTCAAATACAAACCTGGACTAGGAAAGGGCCTGCTTACCACATCTGCGCATAGCTGGGAGGAAGCGCTCCATGTCCCCATCACCACTACCACTGCCATCAACCCTAAGGACTTCAGCCACTGCACAAGGGGACACACGGAGACACAGCCCCACGACACACATGGACACAATGAGAAAAGTTAAAACACAGCAAGCACAGAAGAAAACGCAATTGTATTCACAGTGACACACATTCTTCCACGGAAAACAGATCATTTTATAACATTGCAGTGTTATCACACCAGGCAGGCTACTAAGTAAGCATGACTTCATTCATTGTTTCAGGGACCACTCCATGTAAACTGTCATTGGTTATTTCTCATTTCCAACTATTTGATAATTTTATTTTTAAACTTTCATCTATTTCCAGCAGTGTAAATGGTTTTCCCAACATTTAAAAAATGTTCACTTGCTATGTAATATGGGTAATACACCTAGGCCTGTATGTCTGTGATAGTCACATTAGGGCTCCCCCCCCAAAAAAAACTTCAAAACCAGAGAAATGCATGTAACACTCCCTCCATCCCCACCTTCACCGTTCTGAACTCTGCCACCCACACTGCGGGCTGAGCTAGCAACTCTCCAGCCCTGGCTGGGAGCCGTCCCAGCTGGAAAGCTTGCAGCAAGACCCCCACTACCTCTTCTTTCTCACCTGCAAAGTGCTGCTTTATATAGAAATGTCATAAATAAAAGGTAAAATAGTGGAAACTAATATGGCAAAAATTTAAAATGCCTTGCTAATACATAAAGATTGTAATAAAGGCGAAGTAGTAACATTCTCCAGCCAGGACAGCTTACATGCCAACCATTACTGTGCCAAATGCTTCCAAAGAAAAGTGGGGGCAGCAGTGAGAATTATGAAAAGCAGAATAACAAAAGCCACCACCACACATATGTGCTTTTACTATATCCCCAATTAACATGCTAGCTTAACATCTGCCCTGCTCTTTGCTTTTCCGCCTCAGTTAAGACTGGACATCCCAAATAGTCCCAATGTTAGGCACCTAGGCTGAAAAACCATCTGAGAGGCTTATCTGGCAAACAGATTTGCAGCGGCTGTCTAGTACACAGCCTGGCTCCCACACTACTTAGCAGTCATGAGAAAGAGGCATGATATTTACCATGACACACACTTTCACTAGCGCAAAACATCTGCTCAGGCTGTGGCCAGCAGATTAAAATCAACTTCAGGGACAAAACATTACAGAGGAAGGAGCATCCCTGGGGCCTCAGCAGAATGCAGCTCCGCGCTATCCCACAGCAGCCAGAGTCCAAGTACGAGTGTGGGAGCAAAGGCTGCTCTCTACCCTGCATCTCTTCCCAGCCCATCACAGGAAAGCTGACCCTCCGCCACGCAGCTTACGAAGCAGCTGGAGAATCCACTCTGCTATGAGTGCGTGCCTTTCTATCAACAGGGGGAGATTTCTCCACAAAGCCACAAGTCTCGCTAGGATCCCAAATGTCACCTCAAGAACACCTGATGTCCAGCATCCGTGTGAAGCTCGGTGGGTAAAGCACTGCCTAGCACTGCTGAGGTGCCAGGTACAGTCCCCAGGGAGGGAGAAGAGTGGGGGCCATATGCATATCTGGGGTTCCGTCCTCAGTCAACATGAGTCACGGTTTTCTATTGAATACAAGTTTTTAGCTGTGACACCAAGGGCAGCCTTTCAAATTTTTACAGTGACTTTTTTTATTAACATGAGTACTGTCGTGGGCACAGTGACTCAGAGATCAGAGGGCTTCTCTCCAGAGGACAGGCAGAGCCGGCATCCTGCACACCACCCCAGGCAGGTCCCCTGTCACATATTTACTTCCCCAAGCTGTGACACTGTGTGTGCCACTGTCCCTGCTCCCAGGCACCAGCTCAATCTCCTTTGCCTTCTCCAAGGTGTGGGGACACAGGAAAGGGAAATCTGCACACTTTACCCCAAATTCTCCTTCATGTGCCAAGAGGGTTTCAATGCATGAGTCTGACTGAGTCTGAGAGACTGAGTCTCTCTTTGGCTGCCTTATACCCTACAACTCTTCTCAAAACAACACAGACAATAATAACATCATGCTTGTTAAAGCCAGAGGGACTGTCCTGAAGTATACGGTGCCCACTCTCTGTTTCCTACAATCACAAAAGAAACACAGGGCACGGCATGCATATTCTGTAAGACTGAGGGTAGCAGCTGGTAATCAAACTCATCAGTACTTCCGCAAAGAGGCATATATAAATAGCTCATCTATTACAAGATAAATATAAAAAATTCCACCCAAGACAGCTGCCAGGTCATGAGTTTGATGATGAGATCTTAGATAATTAGAGCTTTCTGAATATTAGAATTAAGGATAAAATACTGTCAAACTGTTTTAGTGACAATCGTCTCACGCAGATTACCTAAAAGGATTGGTGTTTACCTGCATTATCAGACATAACTTTAATGGCCTACTGTGAAAATTCAGATGAATGGATAAAGCGAATATGGTAGTTAGAAACCATGGAGTTTCCAACTAACCACTCTGACATGAAGAAGGACAGACTTGAGTCATTTGTAGGAAGATGGATGCACTTTGAGACTACAATGTTGAGTGATATAAATCAGACACACACACTTAAATATCCTATGGTTTCTCTTACATGCAAAACCCAAATTGGAAATAAAGAGCAAAATAAAAGACAGACAATAGGAGTAGAGAGAGAGCTTTTTGTTAGATGGGGCGGGGACTGAGAGATGGCGGGTAGCGAGGGAGGGGAGGGAAAGGAGAGGAAGGACGGACTGAAGATGGAGCGTGGACATGTAGCAGCTCACACAAGGGTTGGAAATGTGCTATACACAGACCAACAAACAAAGAAAAACTGAGATGTACAAAGAGAAGCCTTAGAGATACCTGGTATCCATGACAACTGTAACTCAGCAATTAAGTGTAATTGTATCATGTCATTGTCAAAGCACATCTATTTTGGGACAATATCAATGGATAATAAAAGGGAAACACACAATCGGCAATGTTCATATAATAAGAGGAGACAGTCCTGAGACTTCACCAAACCTCATAGAAAATTAAGTTGATTTATAAAACTAATACTCAAAATTTATTAGAGAAATAGGAATATTCCTTTTACCAAGAAAGGAATCACAATTGTTTGCCATAAACCTTAAGGAATTACCAACTTTAAGGCTATATTCTCCAAAAACTAGTAATTCATTGACTGAAAAAGTAAGCCAGAATTGCTATTTAAAAATATTAAATAAGTGTTAAACAGTTTATAGAGAAAAAGAGCCCTTATGCACTGTGGGTGGAAATGTAAATCAGAGCAGCCACTGTGGGAAACGGTATCAAGGTTTCTCAAAATACTAAAGATAAAGCTACCGTGTGGTCTAGCTATACCATGCCTGGGTGTTTATCTGAAGGCAAAGAAGTCAGCATACAAGAGAGACACCTGTACACCCATGTTCACTCTGGTACTATGCTCAAACCTGACTCATAGTCAAGATATGGAACCAGCCTAGGTGCCTGTCAGCAGGTGAATGGATAAAGGAAATATGGTATATACACACCATGGAATTTCATACAGCAAAGAGAAGAAGAAAAAACCACGTCATTTGCAATGATGGAAATGGAGAACACTGTGTTAAATGAAGTAAGCCGAGTGTAGAAAGACAGGCATCACTTACAGGTGGGAACAAAAACCAGACGATGAAAAGGGTGATGTCAAAGAGGAAGAGGAGGAGGCAGGGACTGGGAGAGATGGGAAGGAGGAGAGGGGAAAAGAAGGAGGAAGGGAGGGCAGACAGGTCGCAGCGCCATCACACAGGTAGGGAGGTGTCCCGGAGAAACTCATGAGCTTGTGCAATTAACGTGTTAACAATACTTGTTTTCTAAAAGTAAAGCTGATAGGACTCTAAAGGAACAGAACCTACTGTCAGCACGGTAAGCACACAAGCAAATATGGGATATTTCTAAATCGCCAGTCTTACCTCCTCCCTCCAAGTTTAACAACTCAACTTTAAAAGACTTCTCCAGTTCAGGGATAGAATTATCAGTGATGTTGACAAAAATGTATTTATATCTTTCTCCTGGTTGAAATTCTAATGTGCCAGCAGCACTCTGAAATATAAAGAAAAGATTTATTCATTAGATTATAACTATTCAGTATCTGAAACTGCAAAATGAGAATGTTTGCGATCTGCCTAATCCTTACAAATACTGAAACAGAAGAACCTAAGTAAAATACTGTCCGAAATTAAAAACATTTTAGTGGATATGAGTAGTGTTCACTATTCTAATTACATAACCTTAAACTAAATTAAGGAGATAAGATGGATTTGAATTTCATTTGCCTGTTCATCAAAACAACAGTCCAGGCAAAAGAGAAATCTTAATAGGTGATATTCGCAAATGCCTAAAGAATTATTTCAGCACAACACAAGGAATTCTCTCGACCAAACATATGTAGGACCATTAAAATTATATAATTGAGAAATTTAAATCCACAGGGCATAATAATGGTATTTTCACTATGAGAGTCTAAGCAATAACACATCTCTCTCCATTTGGCAGTGATTCTTCCCTTTTTATACTTGACATTAGAATTCATAACATGGGATGGGCTCCTCCCTTCCTCCACTGCGGGATCCAGGTGGCCATGGGAAAAGCCCCACCAGTCGGCCCCTCCTTGCTCCATCAGCAGGACGCAGAGCCAGCAGTAGGGCCCCAGCTGGGGTGAACACGAGGGGCAGGTGGGACTAGCTGAAGCAAGAGTAACAATATGAGCCAGGAAGTGGTGAGTTAGGTGCTTGGAGACAAAGACAAGGAATACAAGCTGGTGGGTAGGGTTGCTGCCTTTTGGATTTTTCTTTTCTAAACATCTGGGGAGAACTCCAGTCATAGAAAACTAACCCTATCCCCAAATCCAGAGACCAAGATTCAACCCAATCCCAGTAAAAAGCCACCTGCAATCTTGCTAAAGTACACAGTTCTGGAATCAGACTTGGACCTACCACAGAACTTCACCAGAGGAACGTCACCAGTTTTATTTTTCTCTGATTGGTTTTCCTTTCTGTATCTGCCTGGATTAGTATTTTATTTTTATTTTTTTTCTCTCTCTCTCCTCTTTGTTCTGTTTCATCCTATTTTGCTAGTCTTTCTGTATGTTGTTTTTTGGGGGGTACGTGATTATTTTTGTTTCCTTTTTTTTTCTTTATTTCCTCTTTAATGATTTAGATCTCTAGCCTTTCTTTTTTTTTTTATTCTACTCCTCTTCTACCTCCTTTTTGTCAATTACCTCGCTTGATTTTATGATACTTTTATGTGAGTAAACATTGGTTCTTCCCTTGCAGGTTCACTTCAGTAGTCCTAAGCTTTGTCTTCCAATCCTTCCCTCTTGTGTCCTACAATACCCAAAACTTCCCTCTTGTGTCCTACAACACCCAAAACTTGGAGATCCTCCTACACCCCCCAATCTTACTCCTACTATATGTAACTTCACTTACCTCTCCATCCTACTCCCATCCCTCTAAAATCCCCCACACAACAGAGTAAAATTGCTCTATTAAGTGGAAAATTGTTGCACACAAGTTCCTGATATTAGTTGTATTATATTACATAACCGTAGAATGCACTCCTATGATGAAACATCAGGCTAACAGCTACCACAGTTTGTCAGCAGTCAGGTTGGGCTTGAGTCTATTGTCACTGTTAACTGTACTGCTTCAATCAGGATGTCATACCTGTTATAATCAATTTTTCTCCCCTGTATGATAACACTGCAATTGTAAGGGTTCATAACCATCACTATAGTCCAGAACCAAAGGAAAGTATCCTGAGTCAAACAGATAGTAACTTCACATTCTTAATATATTGGGAAGGAAGGTTCTTGGAGTAGACCTAAAGACCAAGAACCACCTACGTCTAGAAGACAACCTGAGAAACAAATATTTCCTAGGGAAGCCTCAACTCCTGCGATAAAACAATTTAACATAAGAAATCTACAAGCATCAACACAGGAAACAAAATAAAATAAAAATAGAAAATAAAAAATGGCAAGATGAAGAAGCAAAATGCAACCCCAAATGCTCAGCTCACATAGGACAAGTCTAGAGCACAAAGAGACAGAGGAAATCTGAAGCCAACCACTGGAATTCTCTGAAATGATAGCAGCATAAGTGAAAATAAATAAATAAATAAAAGAGGCCATTAAAAATAATCTCTAAGGTACAAAAAGAAATGATGATCAAAATGAAAGACAGAAACAGGTTTTTAAAATAGCATTCCAAATTTTTTCTTCCTTTTCAAAATTATTTTAATGATTTTGACTCTTCTGCATCTTCATAGAACATTGTTATCTTCAAGTGTTTCATCTTAAAATGTTTCCTGAAGTTTTAATTTCTCTGTAATGTTTTCTAGTTTTCTGTATATAGCTTTCATAAATTTCATGATGAGATTTATCATTACTTTATATTTTAATACTCTTGTACACAATGTGCTTTGTTTTCATTTCTCTCAATGAAGTGGAAGTGATTTTTCAATAAACATTTAAAAAATACTAGAGGATCTCAAAAAAACAATGGAAACCATGAATGCCCAACATAAAAAAGAAATGAAACAGGTCTGAACAGAAATCCAGGAGATTAAAAACTTCATTGAAAGAATATGCAACAGATCAAATGAAAGAGAGGATAGAATATCATATATCTAGAAGACAGGATAGTGACTAGTGACCAGGACAAGAAAAGTATCTTAAAAATAGCAAGAGACCAGAAAATATCAATTCACCAGACACAAGATGAATCAAACATGATGACCTAAGTTTTACTAAAGTCAATGAGAAAGCTGGAGACAGAGTGAAAAGCCATTACAAAGCTCCACACAGAAATAATAGCAGAAAACTTCCCAAACATGGATAAAGAATTTAGCTTACAAATAAATGATGCATATAGAACCCCAAAAAGCCCTGAACAAACGAAAATCTATATCAAGGGGAGGAGCTAAAGATGGGCGATCAGAGAGTAACAAAATACAAAGCCTCCCCAGGAGAAACAACTCATATGCCAGAATAAGACATCCTGGAGAGATCCAGACAGAGGGAGATGAATCCTCTTGACACAGGAAGAAACTAAAATGAAAAAAGCTCATCAAACACGCAGTCTTGGGGCTACAATTGGAACAGGTAAATTAGCGGACACAGTGCTTTCTCTGCAACCCACTGAGCCGCCCGAACTGGCGCCTGCCACAACTCACAGGAGCCACAGCCACGCTGAAGTCAGGGGTTGGTGAGCCCAATAGAAAATGGAGCCGGTGAAGGGTCCTTCATTAATTCACGGTCAGTGCTGGGAATAAGACCCCACCACGGGAAGGGCGCAACCAAATGGGTGACATGTTGGAATTGGGAAGGAGGAGCCTGAACTAGGAACAACAATGACTTCAGTTGGTTGCTCCCTCCCCAGAGCAGATTCATGGGATTTGCTTGGCCTGGGTCATGCCCCTGGCCAGGACCCAATAAGCTGTCCCAAACTGATTCCCAACACCTAGCATGTACTAACCTGGTGAAGGCCCCTGAAGTTTGACGGGCTTGGTAGGGAGGGGCAGGCATATGTTGCCGCTGCTTATACCTCAGTGACAAGAGCAGGCAGGAGAGGGTGGAGGTCCCTCGTCAGCTTGCTTTGGAGGAACCATGGCTGACAAGGAAGGGGGCTGTGACCTCCACTGTACACCTGTGTGGAGGAGGCTGGGACAATGACAGGAGAGAGAGGCAGGAGGAGGCCCCCAGCCCAGAACCCTGAGAGCCTTGATCCAAGAAAGGGAAAAACAAGGGAGACTGAGGGCAGCAAACACGCAACATCAGACACGGCTTCAATGGACATTAAGAGATATCTTCAGGACCTTGTAGATGAGCTCAAAACTGAAATATTAAATCAGGTAAAGCAAGATATAAGTAGATTAATGAAAGAAATGTTAAGCACCTCTCAAGAAGAAACAGACAAAAGAAGCAGGAACACAAAAAAAGGAGAGAAACATTCAATAAAGAATATAAAGAAAATCTAGAATACATGAAGCAGATTCAAAGAGATTACCAGGAAATTAAAAACTCCATTGAAAGCTGGCAAAATGCCTTAAAAGAAACTAAGGATAGACTATCAAAACTTAAAGACAAGTTTGCAGTGTGTAATCATGAAAGGAAAGATCTCTTAAAAACAACAAGGAAACAGGCAGTAACAATACAAAGGCTAGAAGATGACAGAGAATCTACAATTTAAGAATAAGAAACCTGAACAAAGAAGCAAGAATACATACAGGCAAATTACAAAGGCTATTCATGGAAATAATAAAGGAAAACTTCCCAAGCATGGGAAAAGAAAATGACATTCGGTTATGTGAGGCATATAGAACGCCAGCCACCTACAACCAAAACAGATCTACACCCAGACATATAATAATCAAGATGCCAGAAATTCAATATAAAAACAGAATATTAAAAGCCGCAGAGAAAAGAAACATTACCTATAAAGGAAAGCCCATCAAGATCACAGCAGACGTCTCGATATAGACCATCAGATAAAGAAGAGCTTGGAGCGAAATATTCCAAGCCCTGAAAGAAAATAACCTCCAGCCCAGATTGATGTACCCTGCAAAGCTGTCACTAGAAATTAACGGAGAAACAAGATGCTTCCATGACAAAGAGGAACTGGGGGAATTTGTGACCATCAATCCAACCCTACAGAGAATACTGAAGGACATTCTAGAGAGAGAGAAAAAAAAACCAGGATTTTAGAAACAGTGGCAGAAATGCCTCAATGAATGGGGCAGGCAGTAGAATGAAGGAGAAAAGTAGACAAACAAAGGCAGAAAAATAGCATAGCAGAACTGAGACAGAGAAGGATGGCTAGAATCTCTAACATAGATGGCCTTGATACACCATATTGTTAATAGTGTACCAGGATTTAAAACCCACATTACTCATACCACTCTGCTTAGATGTATTATATTCCGTTCCAGCCATTCTACCTGTACTAGATTTGAGGGCACAGACAGTTATCCCCAAAATAACAGGATATAGTACAGTAATCATCCTTAATTTCCTATTAACTTAATCTAAAGCTCTGTATAATCTACACTGTTTTACCATGACTGATTGTAATGGAATCTGGTTTGTTAGATCACTGTTTTTTATTGATAGATTTTATTCAAAGCTGTTATAATTGATAGTATCAAGTCTGAGAGTATAGGTAACTACACTGAATATGACAAGATTCACTAGAATATCCACTCTGGTTTGATTATTACCTGCCTCTGAAGTTTTATACTGTCTACAATGTTTTATTTATACTAATATTGTTATGTACTGCTATATTCAATTATACTGCTATATTCAATTATGCCTGATGATATAGACAATTCTATTGAAGATAATAAGAGACAACACAGTAACCATTGTAGATCACCTTGTACTGTGGTTTTATATGACTTTTTGGTTTCATGTTCTTATAGGAATTTGTTTTGTTTTGTTTTGCTATGCTTTGTTTTTCCCTCTAATACAGAAAGGATAGAAATACATGTAAAAACTCATGCATGCGTAGCTGTTTACAGTGTCACGGTTTGAATATCTACTTTGTACGCTTTAATTTTGTAACCTGAACAACTATTTCTAAGAGGACAATATATAATTTATCAACTAGTGATTTCTTACTGTTTATCTTTTTTTTTTGAAATTCTGTATTATTTATACTCTTTTCATGTTTTTTTCTCTTTAAATAAATCTCCTTTTAAAATAAAAAAATCTATATCAAGGGACATAATAATCAAGATTCCAGAAATTCAGCACAATAACAGAATATTAAGAAGCAGTCAGAGAAAAGAAACAAGTTACCTGGAAAGGAAAGCCTATCAGAGTCACACAGACTTCTCAGTACAAACCCTCAAGTGATGCAGAGCTTGGAATGAGGTATTTCAAGCTCTAACACAAAATAATCTTCTTCTTTTTTTTTTTTTTGTTTTTGTGTTTTTGTTGAAAAAAAAAAAAAAGCCAGGCATGGTGGCTCACACCTGTTATTTCAGCACTGGCGAGGCTGAGGCAGGAGGATCGTTGCAAGTTCGAGACCAGCCTGGACTACAAAGCAAGCTTAAGGTCAGCCTGAACTGCATGGCGAGACCCTGTCTCAAAAAAAAAAAAAAAAAAATCTTCAACCCAGATTAATGTACTCAGCAAACCTGTTTTTCAAAATCAGTGGAGAAATAAGATACTTTAATGATAAAGAACAACTGAAGAAATTTATGACCACCAAACCAGCTGTACGGAATACTCTGTAGGACATATTAGAGAGACTTAATGAAGACCACAAACACAAGAACATCAATAAAAAAAGCTGCCAGGCAGGGCAAGCAATTCAACAGAGGAGAAATACAGGGAACCAACAACAGAAAAATAACATGAAAAAGACAAGCCAATACATATCTGTTATAACCATCAATATAGATGGTCTCGACTCACCAATCAGAGGAATGGACTGGCAGTATGGATCAAGAAACAAGATCCAATAGTATGCTGCATTCAAGAAACACATTTAACACAAAAAGAAATTCATAAACCAAAACTCAAAGGATGGAAAGGAACTCAAGTTTTCTGGAGAAAACTCTAGAAAGAAAAGCAAACAATCATAAATATGCATGCACCAAACGCATCATACCATCTGACTACATAAAATAAACAGTACATGGAAAATCAAATAAGCACTAACACAATTATAGTGGGGGACTTAAATACTCCACTCTAACAAATAGATCAACCACACAAGAAAATCAACAAAGAAATATCAGAATTAAACCAAGCCTATGATTAACTAGACTTGGTAGATGTCTACAGAATGTTCCAGACCCAAATATCAGAATACACATTCTTCTCAGCTGTACAAGGAACGTTTTCCAAAATAAACCACATATTAACCTACAAAACATACTTATGTAAATGCACAGCAATTGAAATCATTCATGCATACTATGTGACCACAGCACAATGATACTGGAAATCAATGACGAAAGAAAGCACAAAAACTACATAAACACATGGCAATTAAAAAACACCCTCCTAAACAACCAATGGGTCACAGAGGAAATTAAAGATGAAATTAAACAGTATAAAAAATTAAACAATAATGCTAATACAACATACCAAAACATATGGGACACAATGAAAGCAGACCTTTGAGGGAAATTTACAGAAATGAACTCCTACATCAGCAAAACAGAATGAGTTCAAATATACAACCTAATACTGAACCTCAAACTTCTAGAAGAAGAATAACAAATTAAACTCAAAGCTCATGTGAGAGAGGAAATTATAAAGATAAGGGAAAAAATAAATGCAATTGAGACTAAGAAACTACAAAGGATCAATGAATCAAAAGGTTGGTTCTTTAGCCAACCTCAGCAAATAGAGGAAAGTAAAAAAAAAAAAAACCCACAAATTCAAGCAATTAGAAATGAAAAGGGGGAAATCACAATGGATTCAACAGAAATCCAGAAGATCATCAATACCTATTATGAGAACCTATATTCTAATAATATAGAAAACACAGAAGAGATGGACAGATTCCTAGCCACAATCAAATTGCCAAATATAAACCAAGAAGATATAGAAGTTCTAAATAACCTGATATCAGTCAATGACATTGAAATGTAATTAAAAACTTACCAAGAAAGGAAAGCCCAGGCAGTGATGAATTCACTGTTGAATTCTACAAGAAACTTACAGAAGAACTAATGCCACTAATGATGAGACTCTTTAAGGAAACTTAAAGAGAAGCCATACTTCCAAAATCTTTCCTGCAACCAAGTATTACCCTGATCCCAAAACCAGAGAAAAATCTAACCAAAAAAGAAAACTACAGGTCAATCTCTACAATGAACATAGAAACAAAAATCTTCAATAAGATACTGGCAAACAGAATGCAACAAATTATCAGGAAAACTATTCACCATGACCAAGTAGGATTCATCCTAGGGATGCAGGAATGGTTTAACATACATAAATCAATAAATGTAATACACTGTATCAACTGACCAAAAGACAAAAAGCATATGATCATCCCAAAAGATGTTGATGGAGTCCAACACCTATACATAATAAAAACCCTACAGAAAACTGGAATAGAAAGTCTTTATTTCAATCTGATAAAGGCCATCTGTGTTAAACCAAGAGCCAACATCATACTAAATGGCCAAAAACAGAAATCATTCACTCTAAAATCAAGAACAAGACATGGATGTTCACCATTACCACTCTTATCCAATATAGTTCTGGAAACATTAGCCAGAGCAATTAGACAAGAGAAAAAAATAAAAGGAATATGGATAGGAAAGGAAGAAGTTACATTATCATTATTTGCAGATGACATGATACTCTACATAGAAGACCCCACAAACTCTACCAAAAAAATTCTAGAATTAATATTCAAGTTCAGTATTGTAGTTGGATACAAAGTCAACAATCAAAAATCAATAGCATTCTTGTACACAAGTAACAAACTGATAGAGAAATTAGGGAAACTACACTCTTTAGAAGAGCATCCAAAAATAATGAAATACTTCGGACTCAATCTAACAAAGTAAAAGATCTATACATTGAGGATTATGGTACTCTGAAAAAGGAGACTGAATAGGAAATCCAAAAGTGGAAAGATATCCCTTGATCTTGGATAGCAAGAACTCACATAATGAAAATGGCCTGACTCCCAGAACTGCTACACAGATTTAATACAATCCAAATCAAAATAGCATTAGCATACCTCACAGAACTTGAGAATACATCCTTAAAATTCACTTGGAACCAGAAGAGACTTACCTTACCATAGAAAAAGCAATTCTGGGCAATAAAAGCAAGCCAGAGGGCATCACAATCCCTGACCTGAAATGTACTATAAAGCTATGTGATAAAATCAGAATGATATTGGCTAAATAAATAAATAAATAAAAATAAAACCAGACCTGAGGATCAATGAAACAGAATAGAAGGTTCAGATGCAATTACAAACACACTCAGACACCTTATTTTATACAAAGATGTCAAACAGGTTCACTAGAAGAAAGATAATCTCTTTAATGAATGATGCTGGAAAAACTGGTTTTCCACGTGCAGAAAACTAAAAATGACCCATATATATTACCATGCACTAAAGTCAAACTGAATCAAAGATCTAAATATAAAAACAGAAACACTAAATCTACTGGAAGAGAAAATAGGGAGAAATCTTGAAGGCAGAAATGTAGGCAGAGAATTCATGAACAAAACTCAGGCCTCACAGGAAATACTACAGAGAATCAACAACTGGGATCTCATTTTATTAAAAAGTTTTGCACAAAAAAATAAATCACCAACAGAGTGAAAAGATAACACACAGAGTGAGGAGAAAGTTTAGACAGTTGTCCCTCAGATGAAGGAATTATATCTAGAACATATAAAAACTTGAAAAAAAAATCAGGCCTCCCAAAATTGAAATACACAATCCAACACTGGGCATCTGAGATGAATATTTATTTTTAGGTGAAGAAATGCAAATCTGTCTAGTGTCAAGTCTGTGTGAGCTGCTCTGTTTCATCTTGTGAGCTATTAATGGCCCCATATTTAAGTGGAGGAAGCCGAGTACTGAGTCACTTGCTCCCTCAATTATTCTCTTTTTCAGTGTGTCAAACATGTTGTACATGCAGGACAACATTTTTGATGCTTGCAATTTAAAAGCAACCAAGACAAAATTTTGCCTCTCTGAAGAAAATTCCAGAGAAAGTATTAAGCATAAATAGACTAAATAATAATTTTTATGAAAGGTACACAGTTAGCTCAGTGAGAAGTAATTAACTTTGCCAGAGCTCAGTAGCAGTAATCCTACAAGTTTTAACAACAGAGGTGATATTTAAATCTCATAGGCATCTTTCTTATCTGAACTCAGCAAACTATTACACAATTGCTGGCTTTTCCTCTGGGATATGTTCTTTGGATTCTATGATTTCCTTCGCTCTTGATCTTTCTTTCTACCATCCGACCTCATTCTTTTCAGTGTGCATTATGCCAGTATTAACATTTTCCTTCCAATCTTTAAAAACTGCTCACCAGATTCTTTCTGACATTGTATGGAGACCAGCCTGCAGGCCCAGAAGTCTGTACATGGGAAAACTAAATAGGGGCTTCCTTGGGTCTTCTAGCTAATCATACTTTAAAACATACTTTACTAGAGAGAGTCGCCTGAGAAGGAAGTCAAGGACAGGGTAGGAAAAGAGAAAACAAACAAAGGCTCCAAATGGCCTTGGGGCTTTGACACCAAAACCACAAAAAAGCTGCCAGGTAGGACACAGAGAGAAAGCCAGGTACACGAGTGGTAAGTGTTGTACTCTAACTCTTAGCACCACCATTCTGTTCTGTATGTGCCACGCCCTTTGACCTTTAAAAAGGAGAAAACAGGATGTCCCGGTTCTCAGGAATGCACAGGTGTGGGCACCCACATCTTTGCGGTATTTTTACCTCTATAAACCACCCCCAAATCTTAGCCCAGTTACACAGCAGTGTAAATTCCACCCTCACTCTGTGTCACTGGATACCATCCTAAATAATAAAGCGCTCTTTTCTTTTTCCTCCAAGACCTCTTGGCCTTTTTATTCTTTTTGCCTTTTTACAATTTTCATTTTATTTTGGGGTACAGCCTTTTGGGGTACAACATTCGGGGGCTCCTCCAGGATTAACCCCAAGGACCCCCAAAAGGGCCCCCCTTTTTCTTTTTTCAAGTCATTTCATTGGGTTGGTACTCTGTAAGTATCTTTTTTATGTATGCTTTTCCTTGGTTCGTTTGTATTCTGGCGCCCATTTGCATTTGGTAGAGGAGCCTGAGTGCTCTTTCTACACCAGAGCAGGATGCTCTCCAGGTTTGGGGGCATTTTGCCTGTTGGTACAGTCGGGTATTTACCCGTTTGTAATTTGTACGGTCAGGTATTGGAATTTACCTGTTCGTAGTTTGGGAACCAGGAACTGCTTTTCACTCGACTGTTACAGATCTAATATTTCTTTCTAGGATGCTCGAGAGGGGATGGAAGAAGGTGTGTGTGCATTGTTGGTATTTTTGTATCTTCTGTGTTGCCTTATTGTGTGTGTGTTTAACCTACCGTTTTCTTACTAGTCACCATGGGACAAGGATCTTCATCTGTGCCTTTAACTTCTCTAACTCTAATTCTTAATCATTTTAAGGAATTTAAGCAAAGAGCCCAGGGATAAGGAGAACCTGTTCATCCCAGGAGACTTTACGTGCTCACTTCCTTGGAGTGGCCTCGTGAAGTCCCTGAATGGCCATCTGTCGGTAGCTTTGACATGGCTATCGCGGAGGCAGTCCGGAGAAACGTCTTCGGCCCTCCGACTCATCCTGACCAAATTGTCTATATGCAGATTTGATCTTATTTTTGACTCTCCTCCCTGGTTAAGAAAGTTTCTTAAGGTTTCCAGGCAGCAGCCCAGTAACCCTCCATTGCTGGCACCGCTAAGAGAAAAACTGAAACCACCGGTCCTACAGGAGGGAGATGTGGAGGAGCTGCTGCCGGCCCCTTACTGCCTGTCGGCTCCACCCGCGGCACCACCAGCAAGGCCAGAAGAAGAGGAACCTCCTTGTTGTCCACCGAGCCCTATCCAGACCAGGAGCCGACCACACCCAGAGTCACCAGACTCCTCCTCCACAGCCCCACTCCTGTGCTTTGCCCCTTGCGGGAGATGCCCAACTCTAAGCCCCCATTTTTGTCTATGTTCCTTCCTCTACTTCTTATCTATATAATTGGAAAGGGCAAAACCCACCATTCTCTAAAGACCCCCAAAGTCTCATTTCTCTCTTAAAATCCATTTGCTCCACCCATCGTCCCACTTGGGATGACTGTCAGCAGATACTATGGGTGTTATTCACTGCCGAGGAGAGAGAGCGCATTCAGGCATTGGGATGAAGGGCAGTGCTGGATCCAGATGGAAATTTGTCCTCGGACCCAGATTGCCTGAACCAGAATTTCCCTTTATCTCACCTGACTGGAACCCCAACACCACGAAAGGTAGGGAGGCTCTAGCCCAGTATCGCCAGTTGTTCCTTAGAGCCCTCAGAGGCGCTGCCAAGAGACTCACAAAGAAATCTGTCCAAGGTTTCAGAGGTAAGACAATTAGCTACTAAATCTCCATCAGGTTATCTAGAGCGGTTATTGGAGGCCTATTGTCCTTATACACCCATAGACTCGGTTGCACCTGAGAACACAAGGGCATTAATGTCTCCTTTGTTACTCAATCGGCCCCAGATGTTGAAAAGTTACAAAAGCTTGAGGGATTTAAAGAGATGCCCCTTAGTCAGCTAGTAGAAATTGCTCATAAAGTATTTGATAATCGGGAGAGATGGCAGGAGATCAATGGTAAAAAGGTAACCAAGGTGCTGGAAATCTTGAGTTCCAAAAGCCTGGAACCCAAGATTACCGACCAGTACAGGATCTCCGAGAGGTAAACAAGCGAGTCGTGACTCTCCACCCTATTGTGCCCAACCCCTATACATTGCTAAGCTCGCTGAGCCCAAATCGAACTTGGTACTCGGTACTGGACCCGAAGGACACTCTCTTTACCCTGCCCATAGCTCCAGTAGGCCAACCTGCTGATTTTCTGGTAGACTCGGGAGCAGCTCATTCTGTTTTGACACAACCATTAGGGACTCTGACCAAAAAAAAAACAAAGTATTAGGAGCCACTGGTACTGAAAAGGTCTATCCGAAACTGCAAGCCTGGCTTGCCAGATCTGGGCAGAAGACTATCTCGCATGAGTTTCTCTGGGTGCTGGAGTGTCTGGATCCCCTTTTAGGGTGGGGCCTTTTACACAAACTAAAGGTCCAACTCAGTTTTGAAGCAGCGGCTCCAACTGTGACGCTAGGCTCTGAAGCACCTGCACTGGTTTTGCCTGATTTACACAAGCCCTTCTATGTTGATAAAAAAGAACATAGCTAAAGGAGTATTAACTCAAAGCTTGGGACCTTGGCAACGTCCAGTGGCCTATCTATCCAAGAGACTTGATAATGTGGCTGGGTGGCCTTCCTGTCTGCGAATAGTAGCTGCAGTGGCCTTATGGGTAAAGGAAGCCCAAAAGTTGACTTTTGGACAGAAGTTTATTGTTGTTCCCTCACACTCCCTGAAAACTCTGATCAAGGCCCCGCCGAGCCGATGGCTGTCCAATGCCAGGATTATGCATTATCAGGCCCTACTTCTAGACCCTGCCTCCATTGGTTACAAGACAACTGCAGTGTTGAATCCTGCTACGTTGCTGCCTGATGATGATCCTTCCACGTCTCTCCATGACTGTTCTGAGATAATTGTTCACCTCCAAAGTTCTCTGACAAGATTTGACTGATGAGCCCTTGCCTGAGGTCCCCTCACACTTTTCTGACAGGAGTAACTATATCCATCAAGGTAAGAGAGTCGCGGGCGCAGTGGTTACTACTGAATCCCAAGTTTTGTGGGAGCAAGCCCTGGAGCCAGGTACATCTGCTCAAAAGGCTGAGCTTATTGCTCTCACTGAGGTTCCCAAACTGGCAGAAGGGAAGCGGGTCAATATCTATACTGACAGCAGATATGCATTTACAACAGCCCATGTCCATGGAACCATTTATCAAAAACAGGGCCTGTTGACCTCTGGGGGACAAAAGGCACTCGGGAGGGAACGTATTCAGCAGACTCATAGGTCAGCTCATTTGGGAGGATCAAAACTGGCTGATCTCTCTCAGAATGATATTTTATTCCTCAATTGTCCAAGCTTGCCCAGTCTGCAAGCCTCAGATGCTCACAATGTCAACTTGTAAATCCAAAGCAACAACTGCCGATTGAGACAAAGCATTTTCGAGGAACCATGCCAGGAGAACATTGGGAAATAGACTTTACTGAAATGGGAAAGCCATGGCTACGAGGACATAAATATTTGTTGGTAATGGTAGACACTTTCACTGGCTGGGTAGAAGCATACCCTACCACATCAGAGTCAGCTCTCATAGTAGTAAAAAAACTCTTATATGAGATTATACCCCGATTCGGCTTGCCTTTATCTGTGGGGTCTGATAATAGCCCGGCTTTCATAGCCCAAGTGACCCAAAAATTAACTCAGCCTTTACATAATGATTGGAAATTTCATTGCGTGTACCGGCCTCAAAGCTCAGGATAAGTAAAAAGGATGAATAGGACTTTAAAAATGGTGATAACTAAAATAGCCTTAGAAACTGGCAAAAACTGGGTGAGTCTCCTTTCTTTTGCCCTCTTGAACATGAGTTGTACTCCCTATGTTGCTGGAATTTCCCTGTTTGAGACACTATATGGGAGACCTCCACCCCTCATCCCTAAGATATCCAAGAAAAAGCTTGCTGATCTTGCTAACCAGGACCTTATTAAGTCCCTCCAGGCAATTCAGCCGATCCTGACTTCAACTCACCGCTTAACCAGACAACAGCACCCAGCACCTGAGGCCTCTTCAAGGGATATCGATTTGGCTTTAACTCTGGCTTTCAAAGTCTGGCTTCTGAAGATCTGGGGTTGTTTTTCCTTGCTTTTTAAATTTTATTTTATTTTTAATGGCAGCTAAAGGTACTCAGATTACAGTTAAATTGTGGCCTTTTAAAAAAGATATGTTTTTGGAATTATTTAGAACATGCAAGCCTTATATTTTTAATCAGATAAAATATGTATGAAATTAATGAGTTTTTCTGATTATAGATTCATCATGACTTTTCAGTACAATCAATTGTGATATTTACAGTATATGCTAAAATTCAGAATTTTCCAAATACTGAAATTCTACCAACATTCTTTGTTAAGCCGTGCATGCAAAATTTAAAATTTTTATATTGTCACCTAACATTTGCATGAAATATGTTTGAAGTATTTCAAATTTACAGTGAAATGTATCTTCCTTGGAAAACAAACCAAGCCATACTGTTTTTGAGCCAGTCAAAAAAATTAGTTTTTAAAGTATAGCATTTTAAGGTGGTAAAAACACATGGAATGATTCAATATTTTAGACTACTGAAAGAAAATTACTTCAAGAATTTTATTGAAAGTTTTAATGTTGTCTGAAAAGCAAGAGGAAGGAAATTGACTGGTAATAAGTAAAAAAAAGAGGGACATAGAAAGTGGTTTTGTCTTCAAGTAAAATGTCTGGCTGTGCCAGAATGTGAAAGAAGATAGGAAAAGCTCAACTTGATGGTGTGTAGTAAATTGTAGAAAGATTGAAGAGATGTGAATGTTATTTGCCTTGGTTTATAGTACCTGCCAGTAACAGGTTTGAAAAGAAACAAATCTGTTCAGAATTTAATAGTATTAGATAAGTTTTGGTAGATTTATTTATAAGACTGGTGAACCTTTACTGCAAAATGTTTCCATTAAAATGAGATTATACTCTCAGTATTGTTCATGCCCACCCAAGAAGGAATTCTTCTGTTATACCTGAAAATGTGTTGCTTGGAATTGAGATGGCTGGATCAATAGGATTAAGTAATCTAGTTTCATAGTAAAAGACCAAAACTATAGACACCTCACTACACTCACTAACCAAGACCTAGCTAGCCTTGGCAACTCTATATCTAAATAAAAAGATTCTCTAAGCTCCTTAGCTGAAATGGTTTTACAAAACCACCGAGGCTTGGACCTTCTTTTTCTAAAAGAGGGAGGTCTCTGTTTGGCCTTAGGGAAAACCTGTTGCTTATATACAAACCACTCTGGAGTTATTAGACAAAATATAGCTGCCCTTAAGAAATGCGTACAGGAAAGGGAACAAGCTCAACTGGCAGAACAAAATTGGTTTGAACGTTGGTTCTCATTCTCCCCTTGGTTGTCCACCCTCATATCAGCAGCCATAGGATCCCTAATAGTGCTTTTAATCGGTGTAACTATCGGTCCCTGTATCATAAATAAACTGGTATCTTATGTAAAAGGCCAAATACAGGCTGTCAAGCTGATGATCTTAGCTACCCAGGGTTATGAGCTAGTACCTGTAGATTCAACTATGAGCTAATGATTTGGCTCAGTGACAAAAATCAGTGGGGAATGTTGTAATCTAACTCTTAACACCATCATTCTGTTCTGTATGCACCACGCCCTTTGACCTTTAAAAAAGAGAAAACAGGATGTCCCATTTCCTCAGGAATGCACGGGTGTGGGAGCCCACATCTTTGCGGTTTTTTTCCCTGTATAAACCACCCCCAAATCTTAGCCCAGTTGCACAGCAGTGTAAATTCTACCCTCACTCTGTGTCACTGGATACCAGCCTAAATAATAAAGCGCTCTTTTCTTTTTCCCCCCCAAGATGTCTTGGCCTTTTTATTCTTTTTGCCTTTTTACAATTTTCATTTTATTTTGGGGTACAGACTTTTGGGGTACAACAGTAAGCCGCCCCACCTCCAATAAATACAGGAGAGGCGGGGGGGGGGCTGAATAACTTTAAGGCAATGTGTACTCACACCAGTGCACTAACATATACACACATACACATGTGTACTCACTCTAGTCATTGTATTATTCACTCCAGGGTCATTATAGAGTACAATAGATACCCACTCTAAATTAACCATGAATAAGGCAACCTTCTGCGAAAGAGCTGCCCACCCCAAAGAAAAGGCCTTAAAAGGTAGATCTAGGGTAAGCAGACAGACAGACAGACAGACAGACAGAAGCTGCAGGTAGACCACTAAAGAAATGACATTAGGGCTGGGTGTGTAGCTCAGAGGAACCATGCTGCCTGGCAAGCATGAGATCTTGAATTCAATTTCCGGTACCACCCTCCTCCCCTCTAGAAATGATGCTAGACGGAGGTGCCCAGAAGTCGCCCCAGTTATGGAAAGTTCCAGAGGGACAGAGAATGGGTCCCTCACCCCATATGAAAGTAGCCAGGAACAAAAGACCGACATGCCCCCCATCTTTCCAGAGCCTCCTACCTGATTCTTTCTTACCAGGGTGGATTCCACCCTCTACACATAAAGTGTCTCCCTTCCGTTAAACTTTGTCCCTCTAACTTTTCTCTGGGGCTGACTTTACCATCCCGGTGGGCTGCTTCAATAGCAGAGCAGTGGTGCTCATTTCCCAGATGCCACTTCTTTGGTTCCCTGACCAAGAGCCAGACATGACAAACCTATCACAGCCCCAGCTTTCAATACTGTACATAGGTTTCTACCTCCGAGATTTTACCTCCAGCCTCTGATCCATTTAAATCTTAATTGCTACTTGAAATTTTACCTACAATTTCTGCCACAGTCTCCAATTTATAATCTTTCCAAAAAACTGTATCTTCTCAAATCCTCCCCACTTGGCTAAATTGGGACCAGTGAATTGCTCACACTAGGACCTATGGGCTCCTTCTTGAAGCCCTCTTCAGCCTTGTCCTTCACCTAACTAACCCTCAAATCTTGTCATCTTAGTTCAAAAATATTTCTTGAGCCCACAGAGTCCCTTTTCACCTACACTGTCACCAGCCTGGCTCACAACACCACCACTTCTTGCCTGTACCAAAAAACTGACTGCTTCCTTGTTTTTCTGTATCAGATTCTCATCTGTTCCCCACAGCTCAGCCTTCAGAAGTGTTATGAATACATAACACTTCTCAATCACTTCTCCTTGTTAAAAAAAAAAAAAGCTCCCGAAGTGTAGCAAGAGCTTTAAGTCCATGCACAGCTTCTCTCTCCATCGCCACCACTCGCTTTCCCCACTGGCCACCTGCAGGCCTCCTACAGCTTGCACCCTCCCTTCGCTGACGTCCATCTCCAGGCATTTATCAATCTCAAGCAGTTCTTCACCCTCCTCACCCACCGTTCCCTGCCTTATGCTTCTGAGCTCAGCCTGAAGCCCAGGAAGCTTTCCCTCAGCATCCAGCCTGCACCTACACCACACACCAGTCTCACAGATCCCAGGCAGCGAGCACTTCCTGAAGTGTCACTGAGTCATTAACTGGCTACTTAACATCATCCCCCAGCTGACACGGAAGCACCCTGATGCTGAGGACCCCCTGGAACCTCTGTGAGAATAAGGTTAAGAATGGAGACATCTGAAATTCAGTGGCTTCCTCTTTCGTACTTGACTCCTCCTGGCCCTTTTCCTTTGTCCCCTACCATGTGTCCACCCTCACACATATATCACCTCAGAAATCTTCCTTCTATGCTAACACTGACCAAGGAGAGATGAAGCACCAAAGGAGGTGGTGGAGGCAAAAGTATCAGGGTATCAGAGATGAGCAAAGGCAACAGTTCAAAGTGGCGACACACAATGACCAGGACACGGTCTAAGTACCGGTGAAAGGATGGGGTAGGAAGGTTTTTTGTTTTATTTTAGTTATTAAAGAAAGTGATACTATAACTGGAAGTTGGAGACATTTAGCCTAGTTGGAAATTGAAGGCTACCAATGGAAAGACTAAAGCAATGCTTTAAGAGAATACAGAGAATACAACATTAGACCAAGTTGAGTCATCTTGTGGACTATGATATATATCATCTTAAGGAATAAATGTCAAGGTCAAAAAAGTATAACTGGTCTAAAAAAGAAGTTGAGAAAGAAGCAATCCAAGACAATGTAGCTAAGATAGCTAAGATTAATTAAATTCAGCCATTCAGGGATTCCAGGGGTTCGGAGGAAAAGTGTGTTGAAATTATTAAACACTGCACTATTGTGTAATTATGTGGGTCATTTTAGAAAGCAAGTGAGAAACAGGAAGAACGAAATCAAATTCACAGAAAAGGATTCTTCGGGAAAACAAAAATCTTGAAGGATATGACATCCTTCTGGGGAAGGATGCCAAGAAAACGTTATGAGTGTTTGCTCACTAAGAGTACTGGAACGATGAGAAAAGAAAAGGCAGTGGGCCCTGGGTGTTACTCTGCACAGATGTGCAGGGCACAGGTCACAGCCTGAGTTCAGGGGGAGCCCAGTTCTATAGTTCAGAAGCCCTTGTTTTTTGATACTACAATCACTGACCATGTTGCATATCACTTAAAGAAGAATGAATTGAAACTGAAAAGACATGGGTCACCTCTTTGCAATGCTAGGTTTCTCTGATGGATATGGGTAAAAGAATTCGAGTGGGTTAAGAAACATAACTTTAAATTTATGTAGTCCAAATCTGTACCCTTAATGTAAAATGTGTAACAACACAAAAGAAGCCTATGAGAAGGTAAAATGTAAGAAAAAAGCAATATGGTAGCCATTGAAGTGTCAGGTTCCAACGTAATCAAGAATCTTAATTCATGTAAATGCAAAGGTCAAAAAGCCACCAGCGCTGGTTTTCATTGAGTAACAGGGCTCAGATTCAGTGCAAGAATCTTCCCAACCTCCACGAGATGTACTGTGCCCATTTTATAAGTGCAAACCCTGCACCCAAGGCTCAGGGATGTACCTGGTAGTCCTCTGGACTGGATGCTGTCAGTGACACGGTTCTGAACTCTGCAGTCACCCTTCCCAGGAGGCCCTGCGCGCGGACAACTAGCAGCTGGACTTCTCCGTCCTCTTCCTGTACCGTCAGGTGTGGCTCGCTGCTGGCAGGCAGGCTCATGGCATCCTCAGGCCTGGGAGGTGGCTCTGTGGAGAACTGCAGCAAGCCTGAGGACCAGGGAGAGGGGACACCCCCAAGTCATCCACAGGGGTCTGTTTGGTTTGGTTTGGTTTGGTTTTTTGAGACAGGGCCTCGCTGCTGCCCAGGTTGGCCTTGAACTTGAGACCCTAGGGCCTAAAGCTCTGTGGAGGATTTGTTACTCATTCCAAGCAAGCCTGCATCAATGTTTTAATCACCAGGATAAAGTCCTGAGGACATTCATGTAAAAAGATTTTAGTAAAGATTTGCTTAACATGCTTTGACATGTAATATGTTTATATACTTGCATGTTAAAAGTAAAAATAATAATTTTCCTTGTTTTTACTCAAAGAAATCTTCCCCCCCCAAAAGGAATATCAATTAAAGGAACACGGAGTTTTAAAAACATTTATATTCAAACATTTACACATATTTGAGTGGAATCTCTGGAATTAACCCTCAGACTTACTGCAGAAGAGGATTAATGACACCATAAAGGATTTACAACACTTTAAAAATAATTTAAATAGGAAAACTAGAATGAAGACCTTTCCAGGTTTCCTACCTGGACATTTTTTAACAGCTCTTCTTCCTTTATTGCTTCACAAGAATTATGCTTTTCAACTTAACAAATCTCAATTTAGTCAAACAGACATCTATGATAGTTTTCCAATTAAGAAAATTATCACTTTTCAGCATAAGACACAAATTAATATAAATGATAGAGATCATGTCTGAAGACCAATAAAATAGAAATTACAAAGCACTTCAATTATGTAGATGTTAATATACTAGCATAAAGTAATTTTTAAAGTTTTCTTAGGACGTTTGTGCTATATAATAACATTCATGCCTTGCATGCATAAGGTAATTTTTAACTGAAGGGATTTTGATAGTCTTAAGTGGAAGAACTTTTTCATTTTAAACAATCTTTCAAAAAAACTTGTCAAATAGTGTAAATTCAGACATTGATCTTTGTATTTCCTTTCAGAAGCAATATTCCTCAAAATGGAGACTCAGAAGTGAGAGGGCCTCCATTCCACTCCAATCATTTGTGAAAAGTCCCCTCTCAGGAACTTCTTAATAAAAGCAACTGCACCCGAGCAGAGGGAAGCCCTCCTGCAACAAGCGGCTTACCATAGGGATGATCGCTAGCTTTAATGGTGATATCTGTGGTTTCCTTCTCAGGATCTATGCTGGCGCCACTGGTGGGAGTGGAACCTAGCTTCCCGTCTCCAGGAACTGCAGAAACCAGGGTCACTCGAAAATATTCATTAAGCTCAGGAATATCATCATCAAGAACATATATATTCAGGACCTATAAATGTAGAAATCCAAGGCATTAGGGAATGAAGCATACAGAAATTATTTACCAGAGGATAATTAAAAAGCTAATTGATTGCATATAGTTGAAATTACTATTTAACATGACTTTGCTACACAGATTTGCATATTGAAGAATGCCTAATGTGCGCGTACATATACACATATACAGAGAGGGAAAGTGAACTGAGAAAATGAATTCCTTAAACTATAATGGGTGCTGCTATTATCTGAATGTTTGTGTTCTCTAAAAATTTACCAGCTAATATCTAGGCTGAGAGGTGACTTCCTTATAGACAGAGCCTTTGGGAGACAACGGCGTGTTACAGGTGGTCGCCTGGGGAACGGGGACAGTGTACAGAGGGAGGAGGCCCGGGAGAGCTTTTTCCCAGTTCCTCCCAAAGGGACACACTGAAAAGATGTCATAGCCATGGAGCATGTAGTGCCCCCTCAGCAGACACTTAATCTTTAGGCCTCTTCATTTTGGACTTCCCAAGATACAGAGTAGAGGCAATGCATTGTTTATACACTCCCCAGTCTAAGGTATTTTGTTATAACAATCTGAACAGACTAAGGTAGGTGCTGAGAAACAAGATTTTTCTTGTAGAAGTACCCTACTCACACATTAATATTATAACACATATAACATATTGATATCCTGCATGAGTATCATATCACATATTCTGTGTACCAAAGATACCAGCATTATTGACCTCAGGGTAGAGTTCTCAATTAAGGAACTGCATGTTCTTTAACAGGATGTGGTAGAGTAGTAAGAAAAAAGCAATATACATGCATCTATTGCCTAAGAAAAATATGACTCGCTAACAATATTTTAGAAAGTGGATTCTGTAACATGCTTTAGAAGTCTGGCTTTGGAAGTCCATAAAAGTTATGAAAGGAAGTCAAAATATCTCACAGCAATGCCTTATAAAATGTAAAGTGAAAAAGCAATTTCTCTTTCCTTTAATAATTGAACATGATGTGCCACACATGGTGTCTAGGAGTTAGACATGACCCCAATCCCTAAGAAGCTTCCTATTTATTATAGAAAACACATATACAGACAAACATTTAAAATGCAATGTAAAAGTGTCATAATAAAGTTGTGTACAAAATACATCAAGGAAGAAACAACTGTCTCTATCTGGCAAAGGTTTTAGAACAGATATGCTTGGAATGAGCCCTAATGGGTTTGTTACAGAAGTATGTGATAATTGGGAATGGTATTCCAAATAAAGCACAACACAGCAAACTGCAGAAGGACATGAAGGAATATAGCATGCAGAGAATTGCAATCAGACCACCAAGGATGGAGCAGAGGGAAGTGCAGGAGAATGATCAGAAGTCAGGTCATAGGGATCTTTTACGCTGTCCTAAAGAATCTGGATCACATTCCATACAGAGCAGAGAGGGACAACCTGAAGAATCACAAACAGGAGACGGATAAAATAAGAACTGTTTTAGGATGAGTACCGTGGAAGAACGAGAACAAAGTGGACAGAGCAAGAAAGTATACAAGAGGATCACTCACTACAACTAGTGGAATTCTGTGCCAACAACCACAGAGATAAGGAAAAATGAATGGATCTGAGATCCAAGTGGAGGTAGGAGATGCAGGCTTAGTGAGTGAGGGAAGGGAAGAGAGAAGGGTGACTTCCTGACTGCTCCAAGAAAGAAGAGTAGTGACTGGAAACCAACTAAACCTACATGCAGTCTCCAAAATACTAACCACTGGACCTCAGAGCACCTGCAGACTTACTCTTAGAAATATTCCTAGAGATTCTGATTCTGCAGATCCAAAGAAGAGTCTGAATTTGATTTTTAATGTTCATTTTAGTCCTACTATGACTTTAAATACTAAATAGCACAACTAATGAGCTCATAAAAGAAGTGTTAAAATGACATTTCATAGCCAAATCATATCATTATTATTGAAGTACAGGGGAAAAGACATTTAAAACTTATAGGAGTTAATATTTTAAATAATTATCAAATGAAATATTTATAACTATCTTACTAACCAAATTTGATTTATTATTATGTCTTCCAAGCTCTATATGAATGTAAGTTATAAAACAAGGGTTCTGCTACATTTTTAGTTCATAGTAGTTTTTCAAGTGGGAACATTAAAAACATACCACATAGTATCATAATTTTTTGATAAAGAGCACTTTAAATTCAAAGAAAAGAAAGGACAAAGCATTGGAAAAAAGTACACTTGTGCAAACTGAGTCATTTTAGCTTTCTGGAAACTTACTAGGTACCCTTATTTTACCAAAGATTAGTAAAACCTTTATCACAGATCTATTTACAGACTACTACTGGACAGCTTTTGCTATAAACTATTTAATTCATTCCTTTTTTTCCCCCCAAATTGATCACTCTTCCTTAGCTTTAAGTCTTCAAATTTTAAGAGTAGTTAAAACTTGCCCTCAGCTTTTATTTTTCTCATCCAATTCACCTGTAAGACTTTCAAAATTTTGCTTAGATCATTTATCTTTGGCAGTTTAAGTTAACTTGCTATGTATCTCCAGTAACTTGTAAGCTATTTACATCTTAAAGTAAAAAGTGCAGATGGGAATATTGCAACATGGTCAACTAAAAGAATGAAGGATACAGGAGGAAATGTCACGCTCACTGCACCAGAGGCGGTGTAATTTATTTATGGGCCACCATTCAGTGACAAGACTATGGCTATGAAATGAGGCCATCTGTACTTCTGAAATACAGAAATAGTACCTCATTTCTCCAGATTTAATGCAAATAAAATCAGGTTACAGTGATTACGAACTTCTCACTGGTTAACTGCATGGTTTGTTCCTATATCAGTAATAATAGAAACCCCATAATAACACACCCTCAAGCTATATCACTTATTATAATGGGATGAAAGAACAGATAAAACTGTAACACTTCAAAATTCGTATTTATCTCTTGCATAAATACTAAATATTTTATAATGTTGCATATACCTGATCCCCCTGATATTTCAAATTGTTAAAATGGTAAGAAGCTGCAAAGAAATTACAGAACAAATACATCAAGGAATGTTTTCCCAGGGGCTTTCAAAGCAAGAAAGCAGGTAGGGTCCACCTCAGATCTCTGCCAAGGAAGGAAGGTGATAGCTCCACTGACATTAGCGAAATCGTCTACAAGGTAATTAATGCCTTCAGATTCGATCTGTGAGATGGTGTAAAACACATGCACGTAGTCCAGGGCTCCCCTCGTACGCTCCACCACACATGAAACGGTAGATCCCTCCTCTGCGATCTGAAATTGCAAATAAATTAATTATACTCACATACCTGCTGAAGTCAGCAATAAAATTACAATGCTTTTATGAAATTCTTCTATTATTTATAAACTTAATTCTATAACTTTCAACCTCTTGAAAAGAGAGTAGGAGATCTCTATAAATGGAATTGAAACATACAACAAATGTTTAAATTTTTTAAAAATGTATTGCAGTTGAAGACACATTGCCATTAATTCCCCTCAAAATATACTTCCTCACTTGGAACACACTTAACCCATCGTCCCTGCCAGTTTCTGAAGCAGTTCTGGAGTCCTTTTGAGAGTATATTTGGTTCTAGCTGCTCCCCATCCTCAACAAATTCAAAAACATTTGCCTTTCATGGTCATTTTGAATTTAAGGCAGAGCCACAAGTCACTCAGCGCCAGATCCAGTGAACAAGGTGAAAGAGAACACACCATGATACTTTTATTTGACAGAAGTTGCTGTAAATGTTTTGAGGTGATTCATGACATCAGGTAGCCACAAAAAGACAAGAAGTATTTTCAGTTTTTTGCTTTTTCCCACTACTGATTCATAGGGATAAAAAAAAGCAAAAATGAATCATAATCTTTTAAATGTACAAGTAATTCATTCATTGGTACTTCCTGTGTGTCAGTCACAGTGCTAGATTTGATAGTTACAATTTTTTTCAAAATAATCCAGTAGAAATTTGAAGAGTGGAAATTTGAAGAAGATGACAAATCTACAGCCTAATGATGATTTCAGCACACTCAGAAAAATAGTGGTAGTAAGGGGCTGAGAGCAAAATTATATCAGGAAGAATTTTCCAGCTATGAACAAAGAAACCACACAGTATATTCTGTGGAGTCACATGGTGAGTATGAAAAGTACCAAGAGGGAAACCTCAAGAATGTTAACACAGGGACAGTGTCAGGTCAAAAAAGGTATTTTACATCATGCTTAATATAATCCTAATATTGTTATACACACATCAAGGTATACAAGCATGTAGATATGTATTTTTTCAGAAGTAATATTCTGATCTAAACAATTTTTAAGATAATGGTCAAAAACTATACAGAGAAAAAGCTACAATCTTTTAAATAGACTTTTACACTATCAAATTCTCAGGCTTTCAATTTTATTTTCATATTAGCAAGCATCTAATTCAGAAAAAAGGGACTAGCACTGGACAGAGATTAAAAATAGAAATCTTAACATGTAGAATGTCACTATCGCTTTCTAATATGACTCATAAACATCTTCAGTTATCTAAAGCCTGTTTGGGGCAGACACTGGGGCTGGAGACAACAGAACTGAACCTGTCCACCGCAGGCCCAGTCACAGTTAACAAGCGGCCATCTGGGAGTTTTAACTGCGAGTTTCGCTGAGCAGCAGGAACCCTCATGCCTCTATGCAAACAGGATCCAGCACTGGGCAATGCTGCAATTTCTTTATCTGCCCACTGACCTCCTGGCATGACAAGCCCAAAGCAACCAGGCAATAGTTCAGCGGAGCCCTGAGTGACTCCCCCGGCAGACCTGTTCGCCCCCCCAGTCCCACTGCCTGAACCACAACTTCCCCATCAGTGGAGTCTAAAGCACGGAAGCTGGACGCCGATTCAGGCAGAGGCCACCCGGAGTCTCACTTCTTCCACTTGCTCCGAGCCTGACCGTTCTGGCTGTGGAGCCATAGAAGGAGATGCCAGCCCCTGAATGCACATCTACAACACACCAGCCCTGCACGACGACTGTGGAGCTGGCCAGGCAGCTCGCTCTGGAACAGGCCGTGCAGTTGATCAGGCAAGTTGCCCCAGGTGAGATGGCGTATGGCCAGGCCAGGGAACCCAAGACTGTGTGCTCACTGTCACTCCTCCTCTGCATAGTACGAGGTCGTTGAACCTGTGCACACAGCTTGCCAAAGAGCTAACGCGGGCATTCTTTAAGCCTTCAGATGACGATGCTGGCAGAGGTACTGGGAAGGGTATATTCACTCGCTAAAGTATATACTAGAATGAATCACTGCCTTCTCTGGAAAGAAAAATCTGGTTGGGATCTACCTACTACTAAATGGGTCACCGGAAGGTGCCTGGCTTTGGTCTCTGTGGCTTGCTGCTTGGAAAAGCAGCAGCAACAGTTCACAATGTAGCACTGGAACATAACCTCCAGCCCCGCCACCCAGCTGTTAATGCTGCTATGTGCAGAGGAGGATCTGGCCAGTAGGTGATGGAGCCTGACTTCCTGGATGCTGACAGGCTCTTGGGAAAGGCTCCCTCAAACAGGGATTTCTCCTGGTGCCTTTTCACATGCCTCTTCCCAAACACCCTTGGCTCTAGTCTGGTTTTGACTCACCCAATCCTGGGCCACATCTGGGCCAACTGGTTGGTTACACCACCAGCACTACCAAGGTGTGCGTGCCTTCTCCTTTGGGCCATTTCTCCCTCTGCACTCATTGAAAAGCGGAGTGGCTATTTTTAGCTCTGCCCTCTGCCCTTCAGAGACACCCTGAGGGGGCAGTAGAGAGGCAGCAGTCTCCTTTCAAAAGCGCCAGAATATCAAACCCAGATCTGTGAGGCAGGCTCCAAACTTTCTTCCTCCATTGCAAGGTTTGGGTAAAGATCAAAAAGTTTCATTTTAAATACAGCCAGTTTAAAATATCTATTAAAATTTCCCTGAAAAGATGGCAAGATGGCAGCTGGAGACATGAGGGTGGAAAAGAGGACAGGATTGATAACATAAATGTGAAAGTCAATGAATAAATTCCGGTATCTAAAGCCATTTGGAAATGGTCTATAAATGTGTAGTTATATGAACGATACTGAAAGTCTGCTGAGACAATGAGGAATGATGATACTACAGATGGAGAAAAAGGCACCAAGTACGATCAGTTCTGCTGTAACACTTGTCTCAAAGAAAGTGACACAGAAATACAAACGCCTCCAACATGGGTCATATCTCCCTTGGATGAACACGTTACACACCCCCACGGCCACGCTCCTCCGTTTCTAGTGTAACAGCCCTTCCTGTGGGTTTGGATAACCTTCCTTCCTGTGGGTTTGGATAACCTTCCTTCCTGTGGGTTTGGATAACCTTCCTTCCTGTGGGTTTGGATAACCTTCCTTCCTGTGGGTTTGGATAACCTTCCTTCCTGTGGGTTTGGATAACCTTCCTTCCTGTGGGTTTGGATAACCTTCCTTCCTGTGGGTTTGGATAACCT